>OZ002740.1:346595898-346632183 GCA_963924295.1 Dioctria rufipes | reverse complement strand
CATGATGACGATATAAAAGTCGTCCATGAGTACACGAGGCAACAATTTATTTTGGATCGCCTTGGCTTTCATTCTTGGAACTTTACTTTTTGGGCATTTAAAAAATACGGCAATGATTCTTCTACTAGAGAATCAACAAAGCCGCATATTTACCCCGATTTAACCCATAAATATTCATATGAAATTGCGTATATACTTACGAAATCGGTATATACCCAAAAACTCCATTAAATCCCCTTCTCATATAAACACTTTTCCAAAAAGTAATTGGTAATTTTCTGTCTAGGCGGATCCGAATTTGTGAACAGAAACTTTCGTAGAAATTTTTCTCTCGATTAACTTTTTTTTTTTTTTTTTAATAATGAAAGTCAACCTTTTCCACAACAGTGATTTCGACTATATACCGTCACACAATAATTGCTTTGGGATAAAGCATTAAGTGCAAACCTTTACCATTAAGTACACTTAATTCTTTTGGCTACAAAAGATATTCCGTCCATGTTTTATCGACCCTTTGACCTTTTATCTACTACGATTACAAGCTGAATGGTCTTTCCATTATTCGGTTCATCGACTTCGGTAATGTTAGCAAAAGTTATTTTCATGTAATTCAACATTTATCCTAAGGACGAACGTACGTATGTAAATTATTTGGTTTATATTCACATTGAAGACGATTTTCTCTTGCAAATTGCTAATTTTGCCAAAATATTCTTCTGTTTGCAAAAGGAATTAGTACTTGTCGTAGAATGGAAGAGTTTTGATGACCCAAGGTCCAGCTATTCTTGTCTGCTCAGTTTTATGTCTGAGATCGTCATTTATTAGTGATTGACCTATTTATGGTGAACATTTTCAATTTTTTCATACATTAGTAGCTGTGGCCCAAAGAATTTCGTGAACCAGTTTAATTCTTAAAGTTGATATGAGACAACTTTTTTTTTCAACAATAAAATTTCTTCCTAGCAATTCTGAAACATGTCTGCCAACGAAATATTATGTTTAATTAGGCACAGTGAGGTGTGATAATTAACATAAATTTGACTAAACTGGAAATGTAATTAACTTAACATAGGACCCTAGGTGCACCAAGCGTTTGCAATGTGAGTACTTCAGTATATGCAAAAATCCCTTAACATCACTTAAACATGAATTTAATCAGTGAAAACCCACATTATCGCCTCCTTGATTCTCTCTACAATTGAAAATGAGGGAAAGCTACAGCGAGAAGAATCCTATATACAAAAATATAGTTAAGATTTTAGATTTAAGTTTATAACGAGATGAGTGCCCTAAAACTGCAGCCATTCATTGGGTTATAGCACACCGATTTCTTTTATAGCTCATACAATAATCCCACTCCTTTTAGGAATAGCAAAATCTTTTTGGATGAAATTTCCTCGTAGTCAGCAGGCTTCAAAATGTATTAACCAAAGGCTCCGGTGTTTCACACTCTTCGAGACATAACCTCAATATACATCAGTGGTTGATATAGGTACGTATCCAATGTATGTGTTTGTTAAGTTTGCAGTGTCCATATAAGATTGCTGAAATGATTCTAGGTTGATTCATAGACACCATTAAAAGACCCAGGCTTTTGTTTGGTTAAGGTTCTTTAATGAATATGTTGCCTTGTCTGGAACTTTTCCTTTATGTCCATCTTCGCTCAATTTGGTTCTGCATCCAGTTTTGTATGATAAGCGGTATTATAGGAGATACAGCAGAATGTTTCAGGTCTGATGAGAGAAATGGATCTTCTTCATTGGCCAGTGTGTCTGCATTGTCATTTTCATTAATTCCCGAGTGTCCTGACACCTATTGGAGTGTTAGATGATTTTTGTTTTGTGCCAAAGTATATTAGTACTTGGATGCATTCCCACTTTAAAAATTCGTTTTGGACTCGGAGTATCAAATGACTTTCATTGCCGCTTGTTGTATATATCTATATCTGTTAGTGTAAGACCGGCTGAGGTTCTTCGAATGCACATCTAGTAATGGCATGTACATATTTTAGGATATTGAGGTGTATTTTGTTAGGCATTCTTGGCTTTACACCATATATTCCTGCTTCAACACCCTTATCGGTTTTAGGACCGTCCGCGTACCAGATTAGAGCTTCGTGTTCTAGATTTGTATCTATTTCTTCCCTATTTGGTATCCTTATGGAAAACAGAGGTAGTATTTAACTACCATTCTGTCTGATATGATATTCAGTATTGGATTATCTTTTATTCGTTTGGCTATTGTGGGTATGTATATAGATGTTGTGCGCATGACACTTAGACATGGCATACCTTGGAGCTTATTTAGCTTCCTGATAATTATATTTTGTGTACATTTGCTCCACCAAGTAGTTAATATTTGGGATCAATAAAAGAATTTCAATCACTCTTTTTGTTGGGAAACAGAATACCTTTCTGAAGATATATTAAGCAATTAGGGAAAGGTAGGGAAGGATGGATCGATTGATACTGAAATCAAGAGAAAGGTCATTGCTTTCATCTCAGATAGTCAGACAACTTTGAAGGCTCTGAGTGGCCCTCGGATAAGATCTAGGATACTGGGGACTTCAGGACGTCTGTGGGTAAGCTTTTGTGAATACCTAGGTACTATGACCTACGTATCAACTAGATGTTTTACATAGTAAGCTGTGGTATAATCGTGTGCACTTGTTAGATGAGGACTTGAAGCGTAGCATTGAGGTCCATGATGCAGCGATAGCGGTCAATAGGTCAGTTATTTAATTCGGCAATTATTCATCGATTGATTAGTGGAGATTGGAATGTAACCCCGTAAGGAACACTGTTATTAGGCTTAAATTAGTAGATCGAAGTCATGTGACTATTTATAATGTCTCCGGGACCCTGCCCGCATGTGGGGTAGCTAGCGCCTGAGATACTATGATCACTCATTGAGAATAGGATGTGTAAGGTTGCGAATGAGGCGGCGAGATTTAGCACTCGGCTGTTTCCTTGGGGAACCTAGGTCTGCATCCGACAATAGAGTCCTTGTTGCTTACTGTAGACTCTCGGCGGTTGACACTATTAGGACTGAGGGCACCTGTAAGGATACAAATTGACCGGTGTGGATTAAGGAGACAAGAAAAAAAGGGATTTTAAAGGGAGTGAAAGGAAAAAGGAAAGATGAGATATGTGCTCATTTTTTTATTAATATTTTCCAATTTGAAGTATGTACTTACATGAGCAAGTTAGAGTAAGTTGCTACATATTCGTGCGTAAGTTTACTGTGCCTAGTTCATGACCTCATAAAAAATTTAGGATAAGGCAGAAAAATATCTTAAGGAAAACCATATTAACGGTTCATATCCCTCCAATTTAGTATTTTTTTTTACTTTCCACTTTTTTTATTTAGTACAGTCTTGTAAAAAAATGTAAATTAAAATTCCTCCTACCCAGTTATTTATATTAAAATTATTTTATTATTTCTATTTTAGTTTTACATGTTGTTTTGTGATGTGATAAGATAAACTAAAGAAAACTTGCCGTCAAAATTACCTTGTAATATTGAGTAGAGTTATTCGAGTTGTGGTCAATTTCACAGCCACAAAAAATATATAAAATGCTCAAGTATTCGACCAGGTTCAAACTGTGGTTAACAGAATGCTGGGGCTTATTATACATGACTTTAATGCCACATTTCTTTGTTACCTTAAGCTACTCAAATCAGCAATTCTACCGAGAGAACATCTTAACTTTCGGATTATGCACGTAGGTATGTTTTGGGTATATTTTGGTTGTCTTCTCGTAATGGTAATATATTAAAAATACTTCACTTCGGGTTAGCTGAGAGTTTAATAAAAGATTAAAAGCTAAGAACGTGTTGGAGGTATTATCATAAGCATGCAATAATTGCGTTAATCAATGAAACTGTTCACCATACTCAAATATATTCAACTCTATTTTTATACTTACGGGACTGTTTTAGTAGTAAAGCTATACCTAATTATTTAGTATGTACAAAACATATTTTGTCCGTTATGCAGTCTATTATCCTTGAGTTAGTAACAGCGCAGCTATTGAAAATTGTTATCACCGGCTGAAGCCGGGGTTTCCGCCTGGGTTGAGTAGTCATGTTAAAAACATGTTTCTTTGAAATTTCATAGATGATACTCGATGAGAAATAATTAGGCATAATGCTATTCTTAGGTTAGGTTAAGGAAGATTAAGGTTAGGTTAAGGAAGATTAGGTAATCACTTAAACCTCCAGTGTGTCCATTGAGTCCCTTAACCTCATTGATTAACCTTTAATATCTCCATAGATCCATCCTGCTGTCCTTAGGAATCTCAGGATGCATTCGAATTTTTTTGCTTTGCAGCTCCTTAAAATTGAAAAGAATTAGTTACCTAATAGCCTACCTCTTTTATTAATCAGAGCGAGGCACTCACAAAGTACGTGTTGATAGCATCCAATTCCCTTCGAGTCTTTCCAGCTCCTGCAGAAATCGCTCGCCGCTATACTTAGCCTTCTAGCATGGTTCCCTATGGCCAAGTGACCACTATATTCCTGGTATTTGCTCTACTGCCTTTAAGGAGCTCTCGTGTCCCCTTCCTCTCATATACAGGCCACAATTGCCTCGCAATTAAGTAGACAATTCTTTGAAGCAAAAGTGTGAAAGCCTCTCCTCGTTAAACGACATCAATCGAGTTCACAATCAAAAGGCTGACAACTATCTACATATTTCTAAATGGTAACACACATTCTACGCACTCTTTGCACAATTGCGATTTGAACGGTGAACATACACTAAGGTGGTATCGATTTTGAAGCCCGGAACTTGGTACTGTATTTCACTGGTTTCCCTGAACAGCTGAGTAAAAAACTAATCCTAATATTTTGGTTGGTTGGTTAAAGAAGGAGATGAGAAGTTCTAAATGGCCGCAGCCACGACGATGAGCACAATAAGTCATCTTGTATTGTGCTCATCGTCCCATCTTCTTAAAGTAGTCGAGTCCCCTTTAAATAGGTTTAAAACCTGCAGACTAGTCAGCCTATAAACTAGCCAGCATTTGCTGTGGTTTCCCAAAGATCGTCATTCCAGTCTCGCCAACTTCCAGACAAAATCTGCAAATCGCTAATATGTAGTAACCAAGTGCCTCTTCGGTTGGCAGTAAAGGGCAATCTGACCAGTAATGCTTTGTGTTGAGGTTGTGTAATTTAACTTTTATAAATATGCATGCTTCAAAAAAGCGTCGAATCAAAAATGAAAATATAGAATTGGATTTTAGTACCTTAGTTGGAAGAAGTGTACCAAAATGTCTCTAACAATGTAGTCTTGGCCTATCATTACCACTACGGGTAATTGCAATTTTCATAATTACCATTACTCTATTGATACTTGGATTTATTATTTTTCTTATAGGTACATACAAAAGATGGAAGTTATCATTTTGATAATTCAGACTAACCAGCATAGTAAAAACCGAAACAAATTTATAACTTCCCATTCAACTCCTCACCACAAACGAGCTGCCGTATCAGCAAAACTTGAGATGAGAAAAAGAGCCAACTCCCTCTCTGGTAAAAACAAGGTAATTACCCGCGCGCAGCTATATTAGCGGGAATGAAAGGACGGACAAGCTTGCTCGTCTTGGTGTGGCCTCGAAGGAACCAGCCTCCATAATCGTGAATGCACCAAAACAACTGGTCTCAATTATTTCAACTTGGACCGACCATCAACACATTCGCCTTTGGTTAGACGACTCCTTAGGCAGAACTACAAGGGAACTGTGGGGGAAAGCCAACCCTAACCAAACGAATAAGCTCTTGGGACTTAACAAGCCAACCCTGAGAATTCTAGTGTATATTCACTCTTTCCTCAGGGCTTACCTTCACAGGATGAGAATCCTATATGCAGAGGTTGTGGAGAGGAATCCGAAACGGTTACCCACTTTCCTTTTCAATGCTCGGCACTCTCAGCACAGCTATGGAGATTCCTTTGCTCTCACCTCCTGGACGAGCTGCATTATGCCAGCAGGGAGGGCCGGGGCCAATACTTAACTTTATTAGAGCGTCCGATTGGGACTTATAAGCGTTTGTTCGTGGATCTGGAGGATAAACAATGGGCCTCGCTTTGGGGGACTCCATTCATGTTCCATGTTAAAGAGGATCGATAAAGACTTGATAACACTTGAATGGAGGTTCTTGATGATTGGGTTTAGGATACTAATCAGGTCCCGAAGATTTATTGCTTAGAACAAATAAGTGGATTGAATTTGTGAAGAGTTGCTGATCATACGGGTTGAGGTTAGGTTTTTAGAATTGAATGTGCTGATGAGTAGGTGCTCATTCCGTTGAATGAACTCGCTCACGAGTTGGAATTTCTTCAGGAATTAGGATTGCTTAGATCTGAGTAATTTTTGATTGTAAATTCGAACAATGCCACAAAAGCATTGCATTTTTCTAGGGGCAACCTGAGACTGTCGTGATCATTTATGATGATCTTAGGGAGTTTGGCTTCCGATTTCAGACTTGGTTGATTGGGGCCAGGATTAATAAATAATAAGTTCCTCGTAAAGCACTCATTTAGAAACATCTCTGTCGGTTAATCGGTTATTGTGGACAGGCATTTGATTTGATGGTCAAAAAGAGTTGTCAGGACTTCAGCAGCCACTAATGCCTATTTGCCCTCCCATTCAATATCGAATTCAGTGTTCATAAAATTTGTTGTAACTCTTTGAAGTTATATAAGCTCAGCGACTCACTCGTCTTGCCTGTACTCCTGGTAAATTGTATCCCTCTATATTAGTTCGAAAATTTGTGAAGTGTAAGCGAGAAAATTTCCAATTTTTTAATATTAGAATACGTATTAATTAAGTTACTTTAAAAATTACCCTATACACGATTACAATGAACAATACCTATATATATCGAAAATTTCAAATAACTTCGCGACGCACTTAAGCATTGCTCGGTTTAGCAGTGTAGTACATAATGCAATTATCGGAAAAACTCATTTCCATCTTTGCGATTGATTGAATGATCTGACTTGTCTGAAGGAAATGATATTATCCTAGAAAATTTCCTAGCGAGTCACTTTAAAAGAAAATAAAGAGTTGATTCAGTCGGCTCAATTATAAGATGCTTTGGGTAAACTCATCCAGAGTCGTCGCGGTAGCTCGGTTCTTTTGTGTTCTATAGCTTTATAATAGCTTTTCCTACTTACCAGGTTAGCACAATGGGCCACCTTGGCATCAATGCTTGTGATCTTTCGGCCCTGCCCCACAAAAGGAAAAAGAAATCGACTAAAAGATACTCATCTTGCACCAAAACCTCAAGGCCGCTGCTCTTTACAATTTTTCTATACAAATTTCACAGAAACGTGCATTTTGCATATATTTTTTTTTTATTAACCCGTTTTCCACATTTTTTACTGGGTTATGGGGGTATATTTACATTACTCCGTAAGCCGTGTTGATTTTAATTTTTCAACTTATAAAAAAAAAAATATTTTAACCACCAACCATCTTTGATCTAGATGTCGGTTCAACTTAAGCATTTATGTATAAAACTGCGTTATTTCCGGAAACAATTAGTAAACAAATTACATTTTATAATCTTAAAAAAAAACAAAAAAATTATTTCAGGATATGTATGAAAATAAACTAAATTTTAGACAACAGGAATGTTCAAAATTTTCAAAAATTTCTCTTAAAATTTTATTCCTCTTGACTTAACATTAGGAATTTTGAAAAAAAACATCACATCATCTCAAAGCTGTACAACAGCATTGTTAAAGATCACCGACGATATTAGAACTTCCTCGGACAGTAATAAACTCACTTTGCTCGTACTTCTCGATTTTTCAAAGGCTTTTGATAAGGTTAGCCACTTCTGTTAAATAAACTGTTTACAATGTTCAATTTCTCTTATCCTACATGCAAATTAATTTCGTTGTACTTAAGCCGACGCGTACAAAAGGTTTTTTGTGGAAATGCCGCCTTTAATTTTCCATCCGTTCTTCATGGAGTACCTTATGGATCTATCTTCGGCCCACCATTATTTTCTATTACAGATTTTCCGCTCATCCTGCGTGGCTGTAATTTTCTTATGTACATATGACATTGAACTTTACATATCTATAGATTTAGGTTTTATTGTAGATACTATGTGCAGAATAAACGAGGATCTTATAAGGGTCTCCAAATGAGCTCTTGATAATGCGCTCCACCTAAACAAGCGATATAATTGTATACAAAACCCAGTTCAATATTTCCACCATTTCTAGCGTAATTCTTACCAATACTGATGTTTCACACAGAACGGTCTAAAAAATCTTGGGGTAATTTTTAACAGTAATCTGAAATGGTTCGATCACAAGATGTATGAAACTCTACACAAATTGATCAAACATGCGGCCTTAACACCTATTGATACATGTGTAAGTTAGTGATATCACTTATAATCCCATTAATAACCTTAAGGCTGTGATGTGTTTTGAAAATTGGCTTCAAATTCCTTACCAACGATCAATATAGCATTCAACTCTGCCACACGGTATGCTTTTGGTCTAAAGCATTTCAGTCATATCACTACTTATTTTTGGCTGGAGATAGGACTATTACCTTACAAATCGAACTATAATATTTTTTCGTAATCTAATCATAATCAAACATTTGCCGTAAATTTAGCTTTCCTCATTTTTCGAGAACATTACATTTATCTATGTCAAAGATCTGCACGCGCTCTAGTCAGTGGCAGACCTGGCATTGAAATTAAGGGGGATCATCTTATAAATTAAATTGAGCAAAAAAGAATATCCAGCACCGTAAGTAGGTCAGTTCAGCCACCGTAGTATTGTACTGAGGTACTAGGAAGGTTTCCGCATTCAGCGGTGTGGATGATGTGTCATTTTTTAACTTTTTTTTTACAAAAGTCATTTTTTAATAGAATAGTAGTTTAGGGTGCAATCTGCAGGAGTCATTCAAAACAAACTATTCTCAGTTTTACACACTGGCTTATACTATATTATGGACTGCTTGATATGCCATTTCATGCGGGCAAAATATTTTATGTCAAAAATAGTTCTTACGTCGGTGCCAATATTGAAAACACTATTGGCGGGAACTTTAAAGTGATTTTAATAAAACCTTTCGAATTTCCTTTGGTAAAACACTTTTTATTACTAATTAGCCCAAATAAATAATTAAAAAACATGCGCTTATTTATTTGTTGTTTACCGTTCTCTTCCAGTTGGTACCTGGTGCTTAGAACGAAAGATAACGCCATATAGAAGTGAGCCCACTTTCTGCAGTGTATTTCTATGGACGCAGTCAGTCCATATTATACATATCAGTGGTTTTATATAATAATGCTTCAAATATTTTAGAATGTTAGCAGTTAGGACTAAGTTAGGGCTGTGATGTGGTAGTGAGGGTTTTAGATCACCCAAGTTGGGGTCCCAAACTCAAATTCTGAGATAAACCTATACACATATATTACATGCATCAAATAATATTTATTGATATAAATTTTGATTCGTTAAAGTTTTGGAATATAAATATTTTGCATAATTTTTTGAAGTTGAATTATATAAATAAAAAAATATATAAAATAAAAAATATGTTTTTTCAAATAACTCGATTAATTAAATAGTTTGTACTTTAATTTTTTAGGGGTGGGGGTTATAACCCCGTGACCTCCCCCCCTAACTGGATCCGCCACTGGCTCTAGTGAGAGCTCATTCATTCTCAGGGTTTGGATCACTCTTCCAATTCATCTAAGGAGGAGGATCAGCCGGCAGTTTTCGCAATGACTTATTTGCATATTTTCAATCTATCCAGTAGATTTACTTACTTTTTTATTCCACTAAGTATTTATAGTAATTATTATTATGTTTGCATGTTCTTAATTAATAAGTTTGTCTTCAAGTATTATGGTTTTTAGTAACCTAACTTTATAGATTTAGATTTGTGTAGGACTGTACCGGCGTTAGCCTCGCATCCACTGCGACCTGAAAAATCTATTATGAGCCCCGTTCTAAATTATCC
This sequence comes from Dioctria rufipes, assembly GCA_963924295.1. NCBI lineage: Eukaryota > Metazoa > Arthropoda > Insecta > Diptera > Asilidae > Dioctria > Dioctria rufipes. The sequence goes on along the minus strand of OZ002740.1, from coordinate 346,622,179 downwards.
ACTTTTTCGGTCAAGACTGTTAATAAAGTCTTTCACCATTCTGGAATTGAAGTTTCATATGTACAGTCCAAGGCAAAAAGATAGCACACCTTTGATATTTTACAATTTGAAAAGATCAACAAACCAAATGTTACCTGCTTATGACCCATTAACGCAGACACGTCTTGTCATGAATTCTTCTGAAAATTTTATTACGCTGAACCGCGTGATTAAGGAACTGCAGGCAATAATACAAAAATTGAGGCATGCAAAAAGATAGCACAGTTAGGGAAAAATTAAAAAAGAATTTTCAAATAAGAAAAGAAATTTTATTTTCAATAATAGGTGGAGCCCCGTTTATTTTTCACTACTTCGAACATTCTATTTGGTAAGGATTTGTATAATGTTTTTATATATCCTTTTGGTATTTTATTCCAACATGATTCAATTGCCTTCTTTAAGGAACCGACGGATTCATATTGACAGTTTTCGGCATAAACCAAGCGGGACAGTTTTCCTTACAGGTTCTATATAATATTTAGGTCAGGAGATTTGGCTGGCCAGCTTAAAACCGTAATATTATTTGCCGAAAAATAGTTTTAAACAATATGGGCGGTATACAGAGCTGCATATTGTCCTGCTGAAATGTGAAATTTCTGCAACATTTTCGACAGCATGATTTTCAATCTCATCCTGGATAAGATTAACGTAATCCGTAGCTTTCATTTTGCCAGAAATAACTTTAATTTCAGTCTTGCCGTTGAAACCAATTCCTGCCCATACCATGACCGAACCTTCTCCCATTTGACGACGGTTCAACACTGATTCTTCTTCCCTCAAATCGTGATAGTAATAGCTCCAACCATCAGGGCCATCAAGGTTGAACTTTTTTTTGTCTGTGAAAATAACATTGTGCCAATTTTTCTCCCAACGAATGTGTTCTTCTGCGCAGTTTAGTCTTTCAATAAATTTACAAAATGCATTTAAGTGCAAAGAAAAAATGATTGAACTTTTCGACCCAGTGATCAGAGAGGACTCATCAGTATGGTTATATTTGGAGGAAGAAAGAATGTTCGAGGTGAAGTACACTTCGACTGACTAATACTTCGTAATGAAGAAATTTTCTAAAATTTCATGAGTGACTGCTTCAAGCTTTATTCTCCTCAAGAGCACGAATGCTTTTGTTTTTCCGGCTGAGGTGTCAATAAACCTCATTGCCTGACGAAATCCTTGTAGCCTTTACTAAATAAAGAGATTTTTGGTTTTTGTCTCAGTTATTTAGGGTATTTCTGAGTTACCATTTCGCTACAAAATATCTCTGGGACCTTCCACTACTTGTTTGGCTAAGCTGTCAACAATTTCATTGCCTTGATCGCTCTCCTGTCCCCACAATAAGAATTAATATGTTTCTCCTCGATAAATTTTACATGTTATGAGATACTCCCAGACTATCCCTGACTTAATAGTGAATGACTTTAAAGCCTTGAGAGTAGTTTGGCTTGACTATTCGAGGAGAGTTTGATAGTTGAGCCATTTAAAGCTCTTTTAATGCATGAATTGGCACATTATACTATGGCTAAAACCTCTGCTTTGGATGCGGTAAGGGTGGATAGTATCGTTACTTGCTCGAAGCATATCTGTTATAAGCTACTTAAATGATAAACCAGAACACCTTACTGGATTTGTTTCACATTTTGCAATCTGATAAGCCTAACTTAATAATAGTACTTGTACGCATATTATTAATTAGGTGAAGCTACGCGTTCTCAAAACAAGATTCTCTCTTAAGTTTGAATTTTTTTATTGTTTTTTTAATTTTTTCTATTCTTTTAAACTTTTTTTTTATATAATTTATTTTAACATGTTTAATTTTCTTTAATTTAATTTTAATTTTTGAATTTTAAGTCGTTTTTTTTTTTTTTAAACTTATTTTTCATTAAAACAAAATCATGCTGGGATTCGAACTCGTTACAGACAGAGTCTGGGCCTTTCTATATATTTATTGTAACTTTGTTTTACTTTTTAAAAACCCAATTTAGTTTTTACTATTATTACTATCAATTATCCAACATTACTTATAAGATGTAAATCTTACAAGTGTAGTTATTGAAAGTTAAATTAATTTAAAGGCTTTAGACAAAAATCGATACGATAACTTTGAACTGATTTTCTAAAATCAATTTTTCAGGATATCGAACGATCAAGAACTAGACTTGATAATAATATTGACTAAATATAATTTAAATTTTGACTTTACATAATCGAGCTTTGCTTAACATGGAGCACCGGAAAATGTCATAAAAACTGGCCTTTCAGATGGTGTGTTTTAACTGCATAAGAAATTTATATTATTATTTAAAAAACAAATTAAATAATAACATCAAAACATACTCTTTCAAATGCGTACAATTTTTGTTTAAAATAATCTTCACCTTTTTTATAAAATAAATCCACAAAAATGCAGTCATAACCCCTTAATATGAATAATTTTAAACTTAAGCATAAATTTAACTCAATTTCATATAAATCAACCCTCAGCGGCAGTAATCTACTAATCTACCATTAACATCATAATTAATTCATCAATCATTGAAAATTTCCTCATGTGTCCGACCATCCATTCATGTGGGAAAAGAAAATTATGGAACAGACGCATGTGGAGCATAGCGTTGTCGGGTAAAAGCTCATTGAATTAACATAACCAGTTGTGTACCACATTAATACATAATCATTATTTAAATATCCGATAATAATGTTTCTTTTAACTTACCTGGACACAGTTTTATCTCTTTAATAATGATCAGGAAGAGAAATTCACTCACCTGCAAAGAGATAAAAAGAAAAAAGTTAATAGTAAAAAAAAAGTGAAACCACCTGAGATACGACGGCTATTTAATAAGAGAAGAAGGAAATTTTTCCTTCCAACTTTTACTTCGTAAATTTTTAATAAGCACACGTGGAGGCAAATGGTTTCCAAAGTAAAATGAAAACTCAAACACTACGGCTTTGAAGTCTTGCACAAATACCGAAACGTTAGAAACGGAAAGCTTCCCCTAGTTTGTGTATATTATGTAACAATCACTTAAAAGCCACCAGTTTCTTAGGGGTGCTATAAACACTGAGTAATTTGAGGGAAAATCTTCAAACGGTATTATGATGATGTTGGTTATTTCTACTTACTAGTAATATGTGGCTAAATGTAAACAAATTAATTTTCCATAGTAAATTCGCAGATTGAACTGAAATTAGATTCTGTTGCTATTAAATATGTAATTATAATAATTATTGCCTAATTACTATTACAAATAAGTAAATACACAGAATATGACGAATCGAATTGAAAACTAGAATTCAGATTCATGTTGCGAGTCATTTAAAAAAAAAACTTGCAATGACTCGCTCCAATATAAAATCGACGATGCCTCGACCTGATGTAGGAAGGCCTCAATTCTTTTTTAGAAATTTACTAGAAATTTTTTCTTTAGAAGTTTTATGCGTTATTGGAGGCTGACAACGGCAGAAGAAATTTCAATAGGAGTCCGACAAATGGGAAAGACACAAAGGCACAAATGATAGTATTGTACCTGAAAATCTGAAACCCCAAAATTGACGGGAAATATTCCGACTGTTGTTGGTTTTGGAAAGATTTGTCGGGCATCCAGATTGATGTCTGCAGTCATAAAAATTGTGATCGGCCTCCAAAAAATTTCTAGTAAATTTCTAAGAAAAATATTGAGGGCTTCCCCACATCAGGCAGAGACATCGTTGATTTTATATTGGAGCGAAGTATTGCTGTCGGCCCCATCCAATGCATAAATATTCAAAAGAAAAAATTTCTAGTAAAGTTCTAAGAAAGGCTTGTGGCCTTCCGTTCATCTGGTCAAGGCATTGTTGATTTTTTATTGGAGCGAGGCAATGTTGGCTTGCCCTGGTCACAGTATACATACAGTAAAACAGCTTACAACAAAATACTGAAAAGTGAATTTTAGAATTTTAATTAAAAAAAAAAAAACTCTCCAACATTTCTCCCATAAGAGACAACTTTAAGTACCTATTATACGGAAGTAGTGAATGGGCGAACGGTAGCTAGTTGCATAATCTACGGGACGAAGTAAGTACACATATCGGCAATCTACTAGCAAATGTATTGTTCCATAAACTTATAATAGCTGTTTGACCGTAAAGTAGTGTTCTTCCATAGAGATGCCATGGACAGTGGACAGTGTAATAGGCAAAATGGCTGTAATAATGTTTGTGACAGGTTGACTGTACCAAACCGAATTGCATGGGTAGTAGAACAAATTGTTATTTGCTTTTTTTTCTTGCAGAAATAGTTTTCTTGTCATTTTGCCTCATTTGCTCAAGTACATATACATGCATGTAGTCAAACCGAGCTATATGTCCATACATTTAAAATAGCAAGAAACACTTTCATTTCGAGCACCACTTCCGCTTATATTCAAAGGAAATGTGAGCAGTGAATGGGCAAAATTTAAAAAACAATTGGATATGTTCGTGAAAGCAACTACTAAGGGTGAAACGAAATTAAAAGATGAGGTAAACATCGCAATGCTGTTAAACCTAATTGGTGAAAAGGCATTAGAAGTATTTGAAACTTTAAACATCACGGACGAGAATAGCAAGGTCTACAATAAGGTAATAAAGGCTTCGATGCTTATTGTCAACCAAAAAATTTCATCATTTACGAGAGACTTAAATTCCATTCCCGAAAACAGCAATCTGGAGAAGCCTTCGATAACTTTCGCACAGAAATTACGAATCAAGTAAAAAATGTGCATTTACAAATACGAGTGAGCCCATAACGGACCAGGGGCCGGATTCACTAACTCGGAGAGTGGTGGATGTGGAGTTGTGGAGATGAGAGCTCTTTTGCCACTTAACTCTCCACTCGCAATTCTGTAATTAGTGGAATTTGTATTGATGTTTGCCAAACTCTCGGCAAAACTCTTGGCTGTGTTAGTTGTGGAGAAGTAAGAAAAATATTTCTCAACTGAGACTATTGTCTCCTTTTATTGTCATTTCTGAAGGTACCAATGGACCTAGGATTTTCAAATTGAATTAAGCATTAACTTCATATCCTAGTTATACTTACAAAAACAATTTATGAACATCCTTGTAATACTTACAGAGAAATAAGGATTTTGGTGGTTCATGGTACCCGATAATAATTGTAATTCACGCGAAAATGATCAATTTGGTCGTCTTCCAGTAAAGAAGGTATGTTATAAAAATTTTTAATATGCACGTTCAAGCTTGTATGTAGGATGAAATCGCATCTACATTTTGTCCCCTAATTAGATATGTAATTAGTTTTTCAGTCCGGTAAATAGTTTTGGAGATAACGGCAAAAGAAGTGAATCAGTCTTTCTTAAGATGAAAAAATGGCCGTTTTCTGGTACAAAAATGAAGACCTGGTAAGTCGTGGAAATTCACTTTTCAAGAAAAAAATGTTCGCAACAGAGTAATGAATGTGAAACAAAGAACGGAAGAAATATATGCAAAATATAGGAACTGGGATGTATAGGACCCGAGTGCAAAAAATCCGTTTTTCGGCGGTAAAAAGTCAGTTATGAAGTTAAAATGATCAAAAACACTACACCACTCCATTACCCACTTCCCCCTCTTTAATTTTATACCAAACATGAAGTATTTTAGACAACCCCCAATGCGGGGTGGTACGACACACATCCCCAAAAGACCCTCCCCCAGAAATTGTGCATCTATATTATTGTACTCTAGACCCTAAATCCATAAAAAAAATCCCAATGCTCTACGACCCTCCTACACAGAATTAGCCGTCTGTCAATATTTCGATACTTCTCCGTTTTCTTTAACTCCCCAAGTATGTTAGAGAATCGCAAATGGAGAGTTAGGTAGTTTCAATCGGGAAAACGAAAATTCACATCTCCCAAACTCTCCGAGTTACAGAATCCGGCCCCAGATGGTACCCGACCGAATGGTTCTAGGCATAAACAATGCAGATCTACAAGAACGCCTACTAAGAACATCATATCTCACATTACATAAAGCTGTTGAGCTAATCCGGGATCTCGGAGGCATCATATTATCAAGCAACGGAGTTACAACAGTCGTAACAAATTATCGAAATAAATAAACAGCAAAGATCGATATGGAAAAAAACGTCAATGGCAGCTTCATCACAACCTTTGAGGAGAGAACTAAAGGAGACGACGTCTCATAGTAAAGTATATATATGTATGGCAGCGTAGCCAAAAATTTTCGCCATCTTGATTTTGGCAGGGTGTTTGACTGTCACTTTCTTGTCAATAAATAGCCGCGAAGTTTGTTTGGCCCAGAGACGTAGTTACAAAAGAGATAATTTACTTTTTATAGGAAACGGTTAATGCCTATTTGACTAAGTGATAGTCATATAAAAAGGAGTTATATATGCTCGCAGATTTAGATACAACAAGCCGTGTTGAGGAAAATACTTTTAAAATACTTTTGTGGTAATTCGGTAAATCCCACTGACATGCATATATAAGTAAATTCGCAAATAATTTAAATATATCGTCAGTGAGAGCATACTTGCTGAAATAAAAACTGGTGCCACATGAAACAGAAGATCAGTCAGTCCATTTATATACATGTCAGTGGGTGGTGCGGAAGATTGTGCGGAGTTTCTAAGAAATGTGTTTGAATTTTCGTGCCATTGATTTGTTGTGATATTTAAGGCATCAGCAATTTCTAACGCCGCCTCTGGCACCTCGACAAAATACGCTTTTTTCATCAAATGTCGCCTCCTTTAGTTCCCTCTTCGAAGATCAAAACAGAAGTTAGGTAGCACATTAGGACAAATCAAACGGATGTTAAAAGTTTGGAGAAAATGCTCGTATACTCATAAAATAAATTCATGTCCAGGCTATGGTAAAATTTGCAATAACTGTGGTCAAAATAATCATTTCTCATCCGTTTGCCAAGCTAAATCAAAAACAAATAATTTCTATAAAAATAAACAGAAAAGTCAATGAAATTGCTAATCAGTTACGTGACAATGAGTTAGATTTAGAAAATCTTTTAATTGATACAATTAATATAAAAGCAGTGAACAGTGTTAACGGACGATGGTTAAAAAAACTAAAATATTGGTGGCTTTAACATTGATTTTAAAATAGACACAGGTGCAGAGGTAAATATTTTGCCTAATCATATATTTCTTAAATATTTCGCTGAAAGAACGTGCTTAAGTCGAGTTTCAATTAAATTAGAATCTTATGATGGGTATAAGCTGAAAGGTATGGCAAAATTAGCAAAATAAAATTAATTAAACGAGTCGATGAAATATGTAGTAGTTTACTACCTAAGACTAAAGATCAATATTCAAAGCGCTTTCGATAACCATGTTCCCATTCATCAGCGGAATGTTTTACGCATCTCTGCACCCCGGTTCTCCAGGGATATTTATAGACTTATTTCTAAAAGAAACAAAGCTTATGTGCGCTGGAAATCAACGGGATCAGATATCTACTACGAACGCTTTATTATTCTATGGAATGCTACTAGCAGTCATATCAAAAATGCCAAAAGAAAGTTTTACGCGAAAAAGCTAAATCCTAATCTACCCCCCAAGGTACTCGGGAGTAATCTAAACCAGATTGGAGTCGGTAAAATTAAACACTCAAACTGTGATCTGGATCCGAACATTTTAAATCAGTTTTTTATTTCCACCAGTAATATTAATACCACAGTACAAGATTATCCTTCTCCTTCTTATCCCCAGGTCTTGATCATGAGGCTGGCTTTGATTTTCCCTGCGTTGACGAACCTGAAGTATATAAAGCCATAAATTCTATTAGGTCGCTTGCCACTGGTCCAGACTTGATACCGACACGCTTCATAATATTAATTGCTGATACTATAGTACCAATTATTACTCATATCATTAACTCTTCCTTAACTACTTCTTATTTCCCAGGAGCCTGGAAAGTCGCGCGCGTTATCCCTATTCCAAAAAAGACCAGTGGATCCTCTCCTGAAGATTGCCGACCTATTAGCATTCTTCCCTTTTTATCTAAAGTGATGGAATATCTTATGCGGGAACAAATGTTGGGATTTCTGGAGGGCAATTCTCTTATGTGTGAATGGCAGTCAGGTTTTCGTGCAAAGCATAGTTGTATGACGGCTGTTTTGAGGATTACTGATGACATAAGAGAGAATATCGACTCTGATATGCTCACTGTTCTCACACTGTTAGACTTTTCAAAGGCCTTCGATACGGTAAACCATATCTTACTTTGTGGAAAGCTCCGAACTGAGTATAATTTTAGCCATAGAGCAGCGAAACTCATCTTTAGTTTTCTCTCCGACCGCAAGCAACGTGTCTCAATTAACAATTATGAGTCGGACTTGTTACCTTTGCGCTCTGGCGTCCCCCAAGGTTCTGTGCTTGCACCTCTCCTCTTCAGTCTATTCATTAATGACATTGCTCAAGTGGTGTCTTTCGTCAGGATCCACCTCTATGCTGATGATGTGCAGGTTTACGCTGCTGTTGAACCCAACAGGTTGGACGAGCATATTGCTTTGATTAATCGAGACCTTGCAGCTATATCTCGATGGTCGGTTGCAAATGATTTGAAAATTAATCCATCTAAGTCCAAAGCTATTCCAATTTATAAATCCACTGTTGATGTTAGTCGTTTACCTCAAATCTCTCTAAATTCCACTTCTATTCCATTTGTAACTACGACTAGTAATCTCGGTGTCATCTATAATAGGACCCTAACCTGGAAAGATCACATAAATTATGTAGTTGGACGTATTTACGGATGCCTGAGACGCTTAAGGCAGTCAGCCAATTTCACACCACAGACTACCCGTTTGAGACTGGTAAAATACTTAATTATTCCCATCATAATATATGCAAACGTTCTTCACTGCAAGATTGATTCTGTCTCTGATAGGAGATTAACAGTGGCATTTAATTCTTCTGTTAGGTATATATTTAACCTGTGTAGATATGATCATGTCTCTGAGCATTCTAGACAGGTTTTGGGTTGTTCTTTGTCGGTTTTTCTTAAAATTAATTTGATGAGCTATCTATTCAAACTAATTTATTCTAGGACTCCCATGTATCATTTCTCAAAAATTTGTTTCCTTCAGTCATCTCGTTATAGACAGCTTCTTATACCCCGGCACAGGTACTTATTTGCAGAGCGGCACTATGTTCGTCTATGCAATTAAGATCTGGAATTCACTGCCTATCAGTATTCGCAGTTCCGGAACTGTGGGAGGTTTCCGGGATAGGCTTGCAGACACACTTGAATAAATTAAGAATAAATTAAAAATACTTTTAGGCATGCTGTTGGTTTGTGCACGCAATGTGTTTATTTCACTTTCTTTATAATTGTTATTTCTGCATTTCTTTCTTTTGTATTTATGGCTTAGCAAATTAATCTTTTTTTTTTTACATAAGTTCATTTTAGTCTTTATAAATGTATTCCTATTATTCATATTTTTCTTGCGGTTATTTTTATATTTTCTAAATTTTCATGCTAAGTACTTTTTAAAAGGCTATGTCTTATTTTGTACAAATTTTCTTTTGAATAAATTTGATTTGATTTGAGTTGTTGAAGAGAATAAAATTATATTCAAGGGATTAGGATGTTTTCCTGAAAAGTGTAGAGTATATCTTAAAAGTAGTGCCATTCCTGACAAAACTGTGTTTATGTTTAGATCCCCGCAAGCTGAATCAAAATGCCCTGAAAGAATCGTTTGAAATCCCACGCTTTGAAGACTCGTCTAATAAATTAAGGGGTAAGAAATACTTTATTCTGGCAAATAGCTTTAGATTCCGAAAGTATCGACTTATGTGTATTTAGCGCACCTTTTGGAATATATGAATTTTTAAGAATGCCATTTGTCTTAAATTTCGCTCCCGAATTGTTCCAAAAATTAAACACAAAGTATTTCGGCAACCTACCAAGAACGTTCATATATTTCGATTATATATTAGTATTCAGTTTGACTAAATTAGAACATGATTCTAACCTCAAATCAGTTATTGAACGAGCAAATAAATTGAAAATAAAGTTCAATTCCACGAACCTACAATATTGCTAACACATGAAGTGAAATAATTAGGATACAATTTTTCGAAAACAGTAATAAAATTTGATCCAAATCGGACAAAAGCTATTGAGGCTATAAAACTACACTCAGATAAAAAGGAATTACAGAGAGAGAGATTTCTAGGCTTAGTAAATTATCTAAGAAACTTTATACCGAACTTATCTGAGCTTACTGCCACTCTACGGGAATTACTTAAGAACATGCTATATTTGATAAGCTTAAGAAATTAATTTCAACAGCCAGCATACTTCAGAATTATAACGAAAACTCCCCAATTTATATACATACAAATCGACGCATCGCAGTCAGGCTTAGGGAGTTGCCTAATTCAAGATAATAAACCAATATTTTACGCGTCCAAATCCTTAACAGAGACTGAAAAAAGATATCATAGATGGGACAACAACTAGATGTCGCATACAGTACAAAAAAAGTAAACAAAATTTATATGGCTGGATGGTCCATTCCGGAATGGACGACAACATTTGAACGATGTATACGTCAAGTGATTCATATATTTTCATATCTAAAGTGTCGAGGAAGTCGATCAAACGAATACAAAACTGCTATCATAACAAAATTTGATTTCGGCTCGCTCTAAAACATGTCATGGTCCATTCCATAATGCACTACCCATTTCATTATTTGTATACTCTGCTCTGGTATGCCATGCGACATCCAGCCATTGTGCAATCTATTGTGCCATCTATTGTATTATTTACCAAAACCCTTAATTTACCCATGCACACAACACCAGAAACATAATTGCATTTATTTCTCTAGCTATGAGAAGTACAGAATTGCTTCATTCGAGGACATCCATTGCATGCTATTCATTTCTTTAAGTGCAGCAATTTAAATTCACTATAAAAATATTAAAATAGTTTATGAATCGATAAAATTGAACACGGAAATAAACAAAATATGTCGTGCCTTTATAATATTCTCTGCTCATATCACAAGCGCATTCTATTTTCAGACATCGTTCAATTATGTTATACAATCAATAATGGCAAATTAGTTAGTCACATAATCCCAAAATAAATCCATAAAAAAAAATATGTAAATAAAAAAGAGGAAAAACAAAATAACGCTAAAAGTACGAAACATTTTTGCCGCGAGGAGTTCTGTGTACCGTAACGTTGCCACAATTGGTATATCTTTACTTTACCAATGTGAATAAAACCACCAATCACACACAAACAGTAAGAATTTTCACGACTAGCACTTTACTTTATTTATTGTTTTTTATGTGTTCTAATATAAAAAGGATAATATGTAAAATATTATTACGTGCCACAAAGTGATACAAGCGACATCTGTTGGAAATGGACACAGGCTAGTGAAATCTTAGTAATCTTTGGATTCGGATGTTATTCACTGACACGGACTTATGGAAGAAAAGGCCAAAACACAGTGAGGACGACACAACAAAGTCGCCTGAAATTGGTTGCTGTGAAAGATTCGAATATTCGGAAGTCTCATATACTTGACACAATAAGGGCAACACGATAAGTTGCCAACAAAAAGTTTGGGAAAATCTCTAAATTAGTCGCCAACATAACTGACATTTCTGTGTGGACAGTGAATAATTGACATTCATGTTATGTGGATTTGGATATTTTTATGAAACATAGTAAATTAAAAGATAATAGTAAATAAGCTAGTTATTAAAAACTTGTGTAAAATTAATTTCATTTATTAGTTTGACAAATTATGGGTTTTGAGGAGGAATTAATAGACAAAATGAAGGAAAAAGTTATGTTGTGCAATAAACGTCATCCTATGTATAGAAATCTCTTCTTAGTATTTTAGTTTTTTCTATATGCTTTGCAATTTTAAGTAAGCCGCTTAAGCTATAATAGCGATTTTCCTTAATTTTTTCCTTTTTGCCATTTCTTTTACAATAAATAAAACAGAGGTACATGGCAGTCAAAAACATTAGTCGAGTCGCGTTCACTGTGTTTTAAATGCGACATTATCGCCAACTAAGTTGCCAACATTGTTGTGTCACTCTCACTGTGTTTTGGCCTTAAGAAGAGAAATTTTCCTTACTTCAATTCTTTCATTTCTTATCAGAAAAATTATGCTTACTTAGCTATTAAACAATCTAGACTTTAGCTATTGAAAGATCCCGAGTAAACATCATAGCATATAAACGAAATATGATACTCTGGCGGAGCATTGCGATAGTGCAGAGTAATGTTATTAAGAAAATAATAAGAGGAAAATATTTGTATCACAAACAAAATGTAGATTTCTTTTGCTAACTTGCATCTTTTATCCATAACACGGAGAATAGAATTTACGGGAAGGTCCTAGTAAAATTTGTATAGTATAAATACGGCGCTACTCACATCCAGGAAGCGAGTCTTATTTCAGGCAGTGAATTGAACGAAGCTTTGGATTGCGATAATTAGAAGTACAGTGTTGATTTGATAATTGTTTGCTGTGTATTTGTGAGAGTAAACAGTAAAGTTAAATAAAGAAAGAACATTTGAATTATATCCGAAATATTGTGTTTTAAATAACGATCTAAGGTAATGTTCGTAACAATATATATGTACTACTCGAAATATTATTATTTTTTTTTTACTCTTTAATTATTTATCACTGACCGCTATTACTTCTTGTCTCGATCCAAATTTTATAAACTTACTCACTAGATCAAACTCACTTCCTAACTGCTAACTCAAACCAGCGACAAGGTATAGATATGAAATCTCCCATCCCAAGCCCGGCCATACTTTTTAAAGTTTCAGTGACCAACTTTTGGAAATGAATTATCTAACTTGCTTGAAAATTTTGCGAAAGTATGAACTGACAGAATCCGAGCTTGAAGCTTTTCTGCCGCCGATCTTAAAGATTCTCTCAACATTTTTCTATCACAGTTCATTCATTGTTCGTTGTGTTCCCCATTCAATATGAATGACTAAGCTTCATGACAGAGAGAAGGGACATATGCGTGTATGACTGCCACCTTATAAAGCATTTTTTATATGCGAAAGTGGCAAAATGAATTCCTTTCCCTTGTTCTAAACTATTATTGCTACGAAAATATAGTTTTCCATTAATTCTTAGAGCCATTGCAATCTCAGTACAGCTAAGGTACGTACTAAGTATTCTAGTAAATAGATGTAATTTTAAGGTGTTCTTTCCATTAAGGATACGTTTTCAGGGGGTATGCTGTATAATTTCATGTAATAATACATCTGGTTGTAAAAAAAATCGGAGATTCTTCAGTTTTCCAACAGAAAAAAAATTCTGAAAAATATGAAGATCAAGATATCCACTTTGAAAAGAAAGAAAATTTAGGTAAAAAGAAGTTATTTATGCATGCTATATATACGTTCAAATCAGGAAACGATCATGGAAACGAAATTACTTCAAACAAAGAGGGTTGTGAATTCACTTTTGATAGAGATCTTCTTGATTTTAATCTTATTCAGAGGAAAATATTGAAGGCACTTGTTCGTTTTGCCATTCCAGAGAAAATTTTTTTAAATTTTTAATAGCTCTGATAATACAAAATTTAAGATAAGAGAAATGATATGAAAATATAAAAAAAAAGTTATTTCCTTATAGGTTTCAAGCCAATAAACAAAAGAGAAAGTCTATCAACATATCATTCATGCTTGCCTACATAAGAGCAAATAATTGATTTTGTCTCGAATGTTTCTGAAAATCCTAAAACATTTTGAAAAATGCTTTTAAATAATAAAACAATTTATACAAGTTAAACTAAACCCCTCTGATTAATTTCAGCTCCAAGAAATTAATACTGCTGGATGATTTAATTATTGTTTTGGACAAGTCTGCTTTATTTTTACTAAATTAAGATAGAATAGAATAGAATAATAGAATGGAATACGATTATTCGTGGTAATACAAATTTCTTTTTTTAGTACAAAAACAAAGCGGCAAAAAGAATAAATAAAAACAAATAAATATTAATATAAAATTAAAATATAAAAAAAAATTAAAATATAAAAAAACAAAGTTTAAGTAAATTAGAAATTCAAAACATTAAAATATAAATTCGAAAAAATATGTCCTACTATCAACGCAAAATAAAATACTAAAATATTACCCTAAAACATCAGATTATAAATACAAATTTGTAACAACTAATAACTAGAAAACACAGAGCCAAGACCACCTAAAACACACCCAAAAGTCTATCCCACGACGGTGCTGCAGCACGTTATTGGCTCCATAAACCCTCGAGTCGAGCTCGTACGCTGAATTTCGGATGGTAAATTATTCCAAGCTCGAACAGCACAAACAAAGCAAGAATTCTCCATTACTGAATATTGAAAATTTGGTATCAGCAAGTCGATCCGCCTTGAGTAGTTTAAAAATGCCCCATTATTAAACAAATAGCTTGGCTCTTTAAAGTAGATGAGCTTATGAAGAGATGCCAGAAGCCTACGTAAAAGATATAGATTTAAGGAGCAACCAAGGAGATGATTACGATGTTGCGAGATATGATCGAATCTCCTTAAGGAGAAGACGAATCTTGTGCAGTCGTTGAACACCAAATTTAGCTTAGTAGAACAGGATGAACACAAGTGAGGGAAAAAGAGACTGCCATAGGAAAAGTACGGGAGAATCAAAGATTTGATTAGCATCGAACGTGTGTTCGTAGACAAGGTTCCCGAAGACAACCACAGCCGACGAAGCCCACCATAGATCCTGCCAGTCATATTATTGACATGATCATAGCATTGCATTCTGGAATTGAGGAGGATTCCAAGATTTTTTACACGACTCGAAAATGGTAAACCTGTGTTATTTAAAAATATAGGTGGAAGATCAGATACCTCAACTACTCTGCGATAGAAGGCAATGCAATGCGACTTTCCAGCATTAAGCAATAAAGGATTGTTATCAGCCTAGTGTGCAATACTGCGCAAGTCAGAATTCAGTCTATCAATCCTCCGCCAGTCCTATTGGTCGACGGAGATACACCTGCACATCATGGCCATACAAGTGAATTTTACAGTCCACTACAACATTGAGGAGGTCATTTATATATAGGCTGAAGAGCAAAGGGCCGAGAATAGAGCCTTGAGGGACACCACAATTTAGAGGAAAAACACCGGACAGACAATCCTTTAGCTTAACCCGCTGCAATCTCTTGGAGAGAAAGCTGCGGATTAAGGACACAACAGAGGGATGAAAAAGGAAGTTTGAGATCAACTATTCAAGCAGATTGGAATGATTAACCATGTCAAATGCTTTAGAGAAATCAAGCAGGGCAAGAACACACAGACGGTCTATGTCAAGCGAGCGACGTATATCATTCGTAACATTAATAAGGGATGTCTCGCAACTACGAGACTTACGAAAACCAGACTGGAAAGGACTTAATAAGTGAAAGTATTCCAAATGATCAATTATTTACTGTACCATAAATTTTTCCAGAACCTTAGCAAGAAATCCCAACAGGCTAATCGGTCGAAAATCACCGGGAACCTCAGATGCACTGATCTTAGCCACCCGCACAACCGTAGCAATTTTCCAAGCGGAAGGAAATACCGACATGGTAAGGCAGGTGTTAAAAATATGTACACTCGGCTATATTATCCACGGCAGAAGAATCCTGATAAACCTAGGTGGAATACCATCAGGCCCCACAGCATCAGATTTGACAGCACCAATTGCCACAGCAATCTCCCTGGCTGATTGATGCGTTTTTCTGTAAAATATATCCAGAAAATGTTATTTATACGTTTACCCAGCTCTTAGGGATTACACCGATATTGAAAGATAAATTAACAAATAAAAAAATCTAGAATATTGGTCTTAGACCAATTCTTATGATACCCTAGATGAATACCCGTGTGTAATTTCGTATGGTCACCTTTCTGTAAAAGTTCGATTTTTAAAGTGGTTTTTCACATATATTTTTCGAACGGATTTCATATTTTAAAGCACTTCTCAGTACAAGAAAAACATCTATAGGACTTATCGTTATCATAATACGTAAAAATTCGGATTTTTATATGGCAACACCAAGAAGGGATTGCCCGATTTAGCCTGTTTTTGAAATTGCAGTTACTTTTTTTATGACAATATTGTGTACGAAATTTCAGCTCTCGTGTTGTCAGACAGTTTTTAAATATATAGTGAAAACGTAAAGTGTTGTATGGCAACACCAAGAAGGAGTTGCCGATTCCAATTTTTCATTCCCTAAAAACCTTATCCAAAAAAAAAAACGAAGACAAAAAAACAGAATAGCCAAATCGGCCAAGCCGTTCTCGAGTGATGATGTAACAAACATGCGGCAATTGATTTTATTTATATAGATTTCGGAGAGAAGTTAATAAAAAAATTTTATGTCCTAAACTAAGAGTTGATCATCCGCAAATTTTTGATATGATATGTAGTAATGTTGGAGCATTTCAAAGATAATATTTTTTAGGGGTCTTTATCTTTCAGTGGGGGTCAAAAATCCAAAATTAATACAAATTTAGTAACCCGATTCCAAGTAATCAGCAAATTAAAAACATGAATACAGTGAAAACCTTCAATTTTAAGTTACTCTATATCAAAATTTTACCTAAGAAATGAAAAAAATAAATAAAAATCATTGGCTTAATTGTTTATGAATTTGATTTTATTGTTTGTGGATTTTGTAGAAAGTTTAATTTTTTGTGGAAAAGGTTGAATTATTTTGGAAAAGGTCTAATTCTTTCTGGAAAAGATTTAATTAAATCTGAAAATGCTAGAAATACTATAGCCTCATTTTGTATAAAATTTCTATAAAAAATAATGCAATTTAAATTAGAATTGCTTAAAAATTTTGTGCATCTTATCTCTTAGATTTCGATTCACTTTTGACGTATACACGAAATAAAATATTTTTCAACATAAATATGTATAATGGATGGTGCAGGGTAGAGTTTAGACATTCTCTACAATATATGGCAGACCAATCTTACTTGTTTTCTGTTTTTGTAAAAAACGAAATAATGTAGCTACGAGAAGTGTAAATTACGCAATTGTACCTCCAATTCTCCCATGATTAACTTCGTCAATTTCCTTGTCCAGAATTTAGTATTGTGTCAAACATTAGTTTGCTAGATTTTGATACTGTGCTAGAACTGTAATACTCAAAATATGACTAGTTCGAGAAAATTAATAAAATCAGGGGAAATAATTCGTGTAGTTTTGTAAATTGGTACAGTTTTATTATGCAGATGAACATACTAAAAGTCTTCATGGGTGAGCAGTGTGAGTGAGGGTGTTGGGAGGGGGGGGGGGGTACGTTACCCTTTTTTCAGGTTTTTCCTCATATCTCAAATATCTGTATGAATAGCATTATGTTTACTTCCGGCAAAAGTTTCTACATCAAAGTTCCTACAAATTTGGTCATATTTATTTTTGCTCTACGATCAATACTTTACGAGCTACAGGGCGTGTAAGTTTTAACACAGAGATAAAAAATAGGCGAATTAAAAATAAAAACAAAATAGGTTTTAAAATTTTATTTTAAAACAGAAGAAGGAAATCAGTTCGTCTTTATTATGTTACTCGTCGTCTTCTACATCAACATCTTCGTCTTCTTCTTCTATCACATCTACAGGTACACCATTTGTACATGAACCCAAGCATCCGATGCATACTAGACTGCATGAAATACCGGCTTTCCGACAACCGCATTTTCCAAGGCAACCACTTTTGCAGCGACATAAAAATGAAGTTAGAAGCTGGAGGATCATTGGTGGTAATTGGGTCGAGGGTTCCATCAGCTCCTCCCTTCCAACCCCACATTTCAGAAGGCATTTCGTTACCCAGCCACTTTTGTATTTGGTGGAATACTCGTAAGGCGTGATATTTTGCTGACCCTTTAATATGGGGAAGAGAGGAGAAATGAGCTTTGGACTTGGTGCTGGATTTAACAAAAAGCAAGTATCGATGGCTGTTAAGATCAAGCTGAGTAGTGGGCGCACGATATATCGTCAAAAACATAGTTTCTCCTGATATTGCCGTGGCTTCCGTTGTTGATGTTGGGTCATAGAAAATGCTTGCTATATCCTTGATTATTGGTTTTTTCTCAAACAGCTTTACAATTGACAGTTTTTCTATCCTGTAAATTGCTGAGGTTGTGTCGCAGCCGCTAAAACTATGTAGGAAAAGAATAGCACAACAAAATGAGAGTTTTTGGAGTTCTTGTGATGGAAATATCTTGGTTTACACTTCCCCTACTTCTCTGGTGGTGATAGAGCAATTAGAAGAACTACTAAATCCACATCTTTCCAACAAAAGCAAACACGCGATAATTAGCGGTTTTCTCAATGGCACTTCCTAAAATTGTACAGTCAGCATCGCTAAGAGCCAGGCCTGTTTCGATTCCCTCAGCCTGCATTTTTTCTGTCAGAAGTTCAATGAGTTGGGACTTGCTTTTTGCATTTGATAGAAAATGTCCTTGTTGAACAGTGACCTTCATAGCAAAATTAAAATTTATGTCAACAGACGTTTTCGTTGCTTGTCTTCTTCTTTATTCTGATGCTTTTTTGCTGCCCGTATTTAGAGCGTACATGCAATAAATGAGGGGTGTGATGAAAACTGTGCCTCTGGTATAAAGCTAGTGGTTTTATCAGTTTATTCACTGCAGTAAATGTTTCAAGTTCAATAAATAAATGACATCTACCGAAATAACGGGCTAATTAAAATAACACATTTTATTGGAAAACCCTTTACTATAACTTGAGAACTACAAAATATATATATTATAACTGATTAACTTGACTTTGAGTTGATTGAGGTTGGGAGGGATTAGGATATATTTTATTCTAGTCGATACCCAGAGTAAGTTATTTGTGTATTAATAATTGTCTGATTACAGTCGATACCGGCAATAAGACTCTTTATTACAGTCGAGACCCGCAATAAAAAGTTTTGTGTTAGTAATTGTCTTACTCCAGTCGATACCCACAGTAAGACTCTTTATTACAGTCGATACCCGTAATAAAGTGGTTTTGTTAGTAATTGTCTTATTACAGTCGATACCCGTAATAGGACTCTTTATTACAGTCGATACCCGCAATAAAGTGGTTTTGTTAGTAATTGTCTTACTCCAGTCGATACCCGCAATAAGACTCTTTATTACAGTCGAGACTCGCAATAAAGTGTTTTGTGTTAGTAATTTATTCTTATTGTAGTCGATACCCATAATAAGAATCTTTAGTTTAATTGCTATTCAAAATAAATCCTTTAACCAGTCGGTAATCAAACTAAATTCTTTATTCTAGCAGTCAATTAAATAAAGCAGTTATATGTTAATAAAATGTAAAACACTGGGAGAAAACACTAGGAAAATAACACTAAGAAAAATAAATCGCCAAGTTAATCACTTCACTGCCAAATTATAAAAGAGATCGAATCAAGTCAAACTGCTGTTTATATAGCCATGGATTGCGCACGGCACCAAAGAACGACATTCAAAGGCTCATGACAACAATAATTGGCATAGTAGCTGTACTTTGAAATGCAACCATATATAAAAAAAAAAAGATAAAAAAAATTGTTTGTCAATTAATTCTATCCAATCTGGAATTTATTGCCTATTCAAACAATTTTTTTTTGTATAAATAAAAAAAATGGATGTTCATGTCGACTTCCCAAATGCAGATGCGCAGTAATCCCGTGTACCGTTGTTTCTACCTGGCTCACTTTTATGCCGCGTTGATAATTTAAACTTCTGATGGATTTTCTAATTAGGTTAATAAAAATATCATCATGTGAGACTGTCGTGTAGTGCCCGTGTGCAGTTAGCTGGCTTATTTTACTGCGAAATTGTTATAATTTCTACGTGATACTCAACCCTTTTTTTTTGTTTTAGTTTTTCAGTATATAGGTGTGTTGGTGTGCAAGTTTGCTGATTGAACTGATATCAAAATTCTTGTGAATACTGAACACCTTTTTCCTGTTTTTTGTGTCATCGTAGCCATCAAACACGACAATACAATTGGGTCCGTATTAATTTTTTATGTACTTTACGTACTGGTCACATATGTCGGAATAAGTACAGCTAAATTGCCCACCATCGATGGCCATGAAACTAGTTTTATAACCGATAGTAGTGTCGATTTTGGGGAGAATGTCATACAAAGCTGCTTTTTGAGTTTTCCTCATGCTGCTTTCATTAAATAGAGACAAAAGATAGGGTGCTTATTCATACTCCAAAGCAATACCAGATGGCGATCGCAATCCTTTGGAACAAAAGAAATCGATGGCTACAGTCTCGTTATTGATCTTGATGGCATTACTCACGACCCCCCAACGATACAACTTTGTCCTTACATTTTGGCCATTAGCTTTCTACCAACCTATTCAGCTTGGTGACAATTTATTTGATTGCCTCCAACAATTCCCGTTGATAGGGATAATAGTTTTTCAGTCTTTGGAAAAGGATGGTGATCTATAAACCAAACATATTGCTTCTTTCTGTCCTCTTGATAAACACTTCATTCGATATTCGAAAAAAGGCCATGATGAGCGTAAGCGGGATGTTAAATCAGAAGACGTCGATCATGTTGCTTCTCTGAAATCTACCATGATGGAACAAGTCCGTATTTATCTTTCTCTACAACTGGAATGGACGACAACACTTTGAACACCACTGAGCAGATTATGTTTTCCATCGTTTCTGCTGTTACTGGCCTTTATCAACCCTTGAATTCCTTTCTTTGATACTTCTACCCTGTCACTAAATACGTCTTTACAAGAAATTGTATATTTATCAGTCATGATGGTTGCATTTTAGAACAGATGCAACAATCAAATTGCAAAAACTGCATGATACGATGCCAAACAATAACAACGTGGATACGAGGTAAGCGTTGTAAGCATACTAAATGAATCGGTGGCGGTGAGAATTCGCAATAGACCGACATTGGGTTTTTTATGTGGGCTCAGCAGATGACTAAGCTTGCTTATTCTAAACTAAAAATGTAAATGATGATGAACAATGAAGAAAAAACGACGCCGCTTTCTTAAATCGTCTATTTTTATCTCTCTTAAAATTTACACACCCTGTAGCTCTTAAAGTATTACTGGTAGAGAAAAAAATAAGTATGACCAAATTTGTAGAAAATTTTATGTGGAAACTTTTGTAAGAAATAAACATAATGTTACTAGTATAGATATTCGAGATATGAGCAAAATGCTGAAAAAAAGGTACCTTAAACTCCCCTTACACTCTCAGTACACCCCCCATCCATGAGGACTTTTAGTATGAACTTAACTCAAACATTTTAATGCGTCTCCAAAGCTCTATATTAATCCATACACAATTTCACTCTTTTAGCGAAGAAATTTTCTGAAACAGATTTAGCACAAAAAAGATAAAACGAAAAAAGTCACATTTGCCGACGCTTTACAGAAATTTGTTTTATTTGAATTTTTCCCTTTTAAATGCAAAAGATCTGGAAAATCCTCTTGCTTATTTGGATTATTTGGGAATTTCCTGAAATAGAATTTTTATATAACCGTGATACCTGATACAATTCACTTCTCCATGGTGTGAAAAATTAATTCATATTTCGATATTGATTTTTGTCCTTTAGGCTAATTTGGTACAACGAGAGAAACACAGAAGGCCTTTTATCTGATGGTTGTCAGGCGTGTTAATAATAATTTTATCTATTTTTGGACTTGCTTAATTAAATTTTAATGGAATGTTTGTGACTGACAATTAACAGCAGCTAATTGATAACTGTTGCCCGATTAAAATGAAAAATTGGATTTTAATTGATTTCCTCGTTATTCAGAATCAGAAGCATTTATCAGCTTTTTGACAGACATGTAACATTTAGCTGAGGAGTAAGAAACTAGAGTAGCTGGCTTTAATTTTTATGTACACATCATATCCTTGTTGTGTATCAGATTTTATCTTATAAATCTTATAAACTCCCTACATTGTCTCTTTCTCGTCATTCCTATATTTACTGGCTCATTGTAAGTATGAATGTATGTATATAGATTTGTATAATACAGTGCAAAAATCTACCGAGCGCTTTTCATATAATTTATGATTAAGTATTCCACACTGAAAATGACAGCTGTAATAACTCAGAAAATTATGAGAGCAAAGAGGTAATCAATATTATTTGTTGCTTAGAGTATTTTTAAATTATTCCAAGATTTTTGCGAAAAATATTTGTTTTTACGATGACATATCAGTTACAGATTATTTTTGTATGCTATTGAAATATTGTAATTCACACAGGAGTACTTATGAAATTATAGTTAGCACATGCAGGGTGTTTTGGCTTAGGAGGTTAATAGTGCGGGAGGTGATAGTACATACCTAAACTAAAAAAAAATTGTTTGGCAGGGAGGTGGGGCATTATCAACCGTTTAGCAGTTACAGGGTGATTAAGAAAAAAAGCAAGTTTTTCACAAAACATCATGTATCTTAAAAAGTGCACGACACCCGGTCACAGTTCAGAGCTTATTGTATGCAGAGCTTCATGGCCCTTCCAACAACTTCTCAACCAGCCCCACACAGTACTCCTCTCAGGAGTTACGAGGGTTTAATTTAAACAAAAAAAATGATTTTTTAATTTTTTTTTTTAATTGACCTCCATTGTTTTTTTGTATACAAACTATAAGCTGTAGACTCTCCTCTTTAATTTGACACATTATACCCTATGTGCTATCTGCAGCCGTTAAAGAGTTATTAGCACAAAACCTATTCTGAAAGCTATTCTCAAACCTATTCTAAAGATAATTTGTTCCCTTAGCATCATTTAAAAAAAAAATTCGACTAATTTCGGTATGACCTGAATAGGTTTTGAACGAATACCTTTTTAACGGCTACAGATCGCATATGCCACGTAATAGGTTAAATTAAAGAGGAGAATCTACAGTTTACAGTTTGTGTAAAAAAAAATTATGTGAACTTCCGTTTTGCAAAAAAAATATATATATATGTGAAATTAAAAAAAAGTAGAAAGATCCGAAATTTTTTGTTTAGACCCTCGTAACTCCTGAGAGGACGGATACGGGGCTGGTTGTTGGAAAGACCATGAAGTTCTGCATGCAATTAGGTCTTAACTGTAACCCGACACCGCGAACTTTTAAAGATACAGTGAATTTTGTGAAAAACTAACATTTTTTTTAATCACCCTGTAACTTCTAAACGGTTGATATGCTGAGTAGATCATTTTGGTTTGGTCTGAATGCAAAGGGCGAGATATGTACAGAAATTAATTAATTAATTTATATGGGAAGAGTTATTTTTACGGTGTGAAGAAAGACAAATGTATGGTAAGTTGGATAAAATGTTTACATATGTACATACTGCCGTAGAAACATATTAAATAATTAATTTTTTTTTTTTTTTTTAAACTGTCAGAGGTGTTGTTTAAATCATTTTGCTGAGGGCGATATGCTCATTTTGATAGAAATTTGTTCCACATTCTGAAATTGAATCAATATTGAAGGATGATTCAAATCTGGGTGGAAGAAAATGTCCACGGGGAGGTACATACATATACACATCCTGCCGTTTAGAAATTAATTATTTTTTTTTAAGAAAAAAATCGTAATAATTGAAAAAAATTCGAAACAATTGAAATAAAAAAATTCCGAACAATTGGAAAAAATTGGGAAAAATTGGACCAAATTCGGAAAATAGGAAAAAATGATATCAATTGAAAAAAATTCGGAAAAACATTCGGAACAATTGAAAAAAAAATACAGAAAATTAAAGAAAAAATCGTAATAATTGAAAAACGTTGGAAAAAATTCGAAGAAATTGGAAAATTATTTGGAAAATTTGGAAAAATTTGGAAAAATTGGAAAACATCCGGAAAATTGGAAAAAATCGTAATAATTGAAAAAAATCCGGAACATCTGGAAAAAAGTCCGGAAAATTGAAAAAAAATCGTTATAATTGAAAAACAAGTTCGGATAAATTGGTGAAAATTCGGAAAAATTGCAAAAAATTCGAAACAATTGGAAAACGTTCGGAAAAATTGGAAAAAATTCGGGAAAAATTCCGGAAAAATTATAAAAAATAGTGATAATTAAAAAAAATTGGAACAATTGGGAAAGCTTTCGGAAAAAAATTCAGAAAATTTGGAAAAAAATTCGGATAAATTGGAAAAAAATCCGGATAAATTGGAAAAAAATCCGGATAAATTGGAAAAAAAAATCCGGATAAATTGGAAAAAAATTGTAATAATTGAAAAACATTCGAAACAATTGGAAAAATATTCGGAAAAAGTGGAAAAAATTGGACGGGAAAATTGGAAAATATTCTGAGAAATTGAAAAGAAACGGGGAAAATTGGAAACAAATCGGGAAAATTGGAAATAAGTCGCAAGAGTTGAAAAAAATTGGAAAAATTGAGAAATATTGCAACAAATCCTAAAAATTGCAAAAGAAACTCCACCGTACGCACACACACAGACACACACACACCTTTTTTGCAATTCTTACGAATTTCTCCGAAATTTTTACGAAATATTGCAGCATTTAAAAAAACCTTAAAAATAGCGGAAAACACACGCACAAACACAATTTTGTGCAATTCTTACGATAAATCGTAGTATTTAAAAAAATCGCAGAAATAGCGAAAAACACACTCGACTACATATACTCGAACACACACACACACACACACACACACACACACACTTTTTTGCCAATTGTTGCAAATTTCTTTGCTAATTTCACGAAAAAATGTAGCATTTAAAAAAACTCGTAGCGAGAATCACTCGACCACACACACACACACACACACACACCTTTTGTGCAATTCTTACGAATTTCTTTGTAATTTTTACGATAAATTATAGCATTTAAAAAAATCCTAGAAATAGCGAAAAACACTCGACCACACACACAATTTTGTGCAATTCTTGCTAATTTCTTTGCCAATTTTACTATCACCTCCTAGCCGGAAACACCCTGTTTATTTATAGTTAGTAGTTAATTTTTAGATCATAAAATGCTCAAATTTTGGCGAATCTTTGGGAAATGTCATAGATCTGCACGAGAAATTTGATCTTATTCCATGTAAAAAAAAAAATTATGCCTTGCAGGATAGAAGTAAAATATATAGTTCGGGCCTGTAAAATTCCATGAACAAGTACCAGGACTTGGACTTAAAGTCATTTAAGTACAAGTATCAGTAGTGATACTTAAAAAATTTTCAAGTACAGGTCCAGGTACTGGTACTTAAAAATGTTTAAAGTACAAGTCCACGTACTGGTACTTATAAATCCTATATATACATATACATATAAACTTAAGTACCCTATAAGTATCAAAGTTCGTATTTAATACAAATATCGACATAACGCGAAGTACTTAAGCTCTGTCCCTGCTTCTAAACTTCTATTATTAGAAGTCGTATTCAAATAATTTACTTTTGTACTTTTAGGGTACTTAAGTTTATAAGTACCAGTATCAGTATCTGGACTTGTACCTCAAAACATTTTAAGTACCAGTATCCGGATTAGTAGTTGAAAATTTTGTAAGTACCAGTAGCGGTACTTGCAGTTAAAAAAAATTAAGTCCAAGTACTAGTCCTTAAGTACCAATGTTCTTATACATAATGCATTACAGACCTGAAAATAGGATCCGGATTTGCTAATATCCGGATATCCAGATACCCGCATCTACAAACTACTCTATTCCTGAAATCCGGATTCGAAGTATCGCGATCCGGATTCAAATTATCCGGATCCCCGCTAAGCAAAAGAGAGTCGAAATTTCATGCAGATTGTAATGCTTCATTGGGAAAATATAAATTTTATAATATTTGCATGATATATGCAATCTGGAGAAAATTTCGAAACTTTTTTGCTTAGTGTGGATCCAGATAACGAACAGAGGAAGAAAAGTGGTGGGCTTGATATTAAGAATACGGTAATCAATTTTGACTAACACCTTACTGAAATCGGTGTAAATACAGTCAATCTGCTTGCTAGCCTCAATGCTGAAGGCAGAAGTTGGAGAATTCTGTTAGGTTGGTAGTAGAGTTAAAAGTAGCCGGATAATTTTCTATCAGGATTATCCAGAATAATCAGGATCTGATCCCCAAATCCGTATATCCGGATCCAATACTAGAATTCATATTATCCGGATATATGGATTTGGGAAATCAGATCCTGATTATCCTGCAGCACAGCACAGCGCATTATGATAATTTAAGACTACGGAGTCTCTA
>OZ002740.1:346465828-346595698 GCA_963924295.1 Dioctria rufipes | reverse complement strand
TTCGATTTTCCGTGAGATAATTTTACAGCGGTTTTAGTTTCTGAGCACAATTCTGCAAGTGGAAGCCTCCGATTTTCAAATTTGAACGCTATTCATTTGGACCCGAATTTGTACCTAAAATCTACGAAAACTGAGGAAAGAGAAAGATAACATGACAACCAAACGTGAGGCGGCATCAGTCTAGGTGTTTGCGTTCTCGATCCTTCCTAAAATCTGCTCCAAAACCTTCAAAATTGTTGAGAAGTTTGTTTTGACCATTTTAACTATATCTCCCCTGGCGCCCAATTTCGTCTCGACCAGGCCCTTCAAACTCGAACTATTTGTGTTCATCAAAATATCTGAATGGTGAGTTGAAGAAGAAAAGAGAGCGAAAAGTCGATTAAGTGTCCCGAAGACATTAGTGAGTTAACGGCAGCTTTCGCCGCTTGAATGCCAGCGAGCTTGAGTGAATGGTTTGTGCAAGGAGCCTGTACAACTAAGCGCCACTTTCCTGACGTGTCTTCATTTTACTAAAAATAGCAGGAGAGATAAGATCAATTACTTCAAAATCAAGTTCACAAATGAAATATCTTGAAGATGACCAGAAATTTATAACTAAAACATAAAGTAGGAAATTGAGAATTAGAGTAGATTTTTTAATTCCACCACTACTAAGCCAAAGCTTCATTACTAGTGTTACAAAACTAGAAGTTGTAACTTTGTAACTTATTTACTACGAGCTCAAGAGTATCCAAGGTTCGATGCTCAGATTTGTGAATCCACAAGCCTACTATGGCTATTTGAAATTAGAACCATAGAATCATTTATGGAAATTGAGCTACTTGGCCATTTTATTAGAATTAACAGCTATTCACAATGATTTATGAATAAACATTTTTAATTCATCTAAACATGCGATAATACAGTCATTTTTTCAAAAAAAAAACTTGGTGTCCACTTATTGTGGTGCTCCAGACCCAGCCGCCCCATCCTTGCTACGCCATTGAATCAAAAATAGACAATGTAAAAAACTTTCAAATGAAACTTTCTACGAATTCTTTTTGGTTATTAGAGAATTCCCCTTAGGAGGTCAATAGATAAGGAGGTGTTAGTACTCACCTATACAAACAAAGCAAACAAAAAATTCCACGGCGGGGGGGGGGGTCATCTCAACCGTTTATGAGTTACAGGGTGATTAAAAAAACAAGATAGCTTTCATAAACCACCCTGTATTTTAAAAGTATTGGGCGCACGGTCATAGTTAAGATCTCGTTGTTTGCAGAACTTCACTCCCTTACCAACGGTTGCTCAACCAGGTCCATACCCCCTCCTCTCAGGAGTTACGGGGATCTCAACAAAATATTTTGGAGTTTTTTACTTTTCAAATGATGTGTTTTCAGTCGGTAAGGGAAAAAAAATTGGTTTGAGAATAGCTTTCAGAACAGGTTTTGAGCTAATAACTTTTAACGGCTGCAGATAGCACATAGGTCAAATTAAAGGGGAGAGTCTACACTTTATAGTATTTATAAAAAAAAAAAAATTATGTTAACGGCCGTTTTGCAAAAAAAATAGAGGTTCAATTAAATAAAAAAGGTTAGGTCCCCGTAACTTCTGAGAGGAGAGGATATGGGGCTGATTTAGCAGTCTTTGGAAAGGCCATGAAGTTCTGCATACAACAAGCTATGATGTGAATTGCTGTTCAGACAGGCCACGTACCGTCGACCGGAGCAAGTGATAATCGGAGGGGAGATGTCTGGATAATACGGCGGGTGGGGTAGCACTTGCCCATTGAGTGTTTTAAAGTAGGTTTAATTTTGTCGTGTCTGGAGTAGTAGTGGGCGCGATTTTCCTTGAGTTCTCAGCTCAATCTCATCAATTGTTTTCAGTAGAGTGCCCCAGTAATGGTTTCGTTCCGTTTGAACAATTCATAATGCATGGCACCAAGCTGATCCCACCGTATACACAACATGAGTTTTTTTTTCACGAATATTCAGGTTAGATGTCGATGTTCAAGCATGGCTACGTGATCCCCATGATATCCTCGCTTCTTTGGGTTATCATAGTGGTTACATTTCTCATCACCAGTAACTGTTCGAAGCAAAAAAAAACCTTTTTTTATGACTGTCTAGCAGAATTTCACATATGCAAAATCAGCGTTCAACGTTTCTGGGCTTCACTTCCTATGGAACCCAATTTCCTTGCTTTTGAATCATTTCTAACGATTTTAAACGATGTCCAGAGTGCTTTTTTAGTCACTTATAATGTAAGTGCAAGAAGACCTTGCATTTGGCATGTATCTTCCTCCAATAATACTTTCAAATTCCGCATGTTCAAACACTTTGGTTCTTCCGCTACGTTCTTTGTCTTCGATGTCAAACTCATCGTTCTTAAACTTTTGAAACCACTTACGACAACTTCACTCACTTAAGCAGACTCACCATATGCTTGTATAAGCAACTGATCCGCCTCAGAAGCATATTTCTTCAAATTAAAGAAGTAAATCGTAATACTTATGTGATGCTGATGAAAAATCGCGAATATTTCGAGGTTATGGTGTTGCCAAATGTCCACCCAGTGGCGGATACAGCGGGGGGCGATCGGGGAGAATCGCCCCCCCCTAGAGCTCTAATAATAATAAATCAAAATTTATATTCTAATCCAATGAAATAGAAAAAAAAAAAAAAATTTAAAAAAGACCGTTTCTAAACCAGCGTTAAAAAAATAGAAAATAATTTCTCCCATCATTTCTCCAGAGTTTCCCTTCATTTTGCATTTAATTCAATTTTTAAATTATATGACATTTGTATATAAATTTTAAAATTTTCAAGGTATACAGAGAAAACAAGATCTGGACTGCTCAAATTACACTACAGTGAATAACAATTTCCCGAAATTTAAATTTGGAACTCCTAATGTTTATCAAAATACTTAATTAAATTACTTTCCTTTGAATGTGCTTTCTTTGTGTACCATGAAAATTTAAAATTTTTTATACAAATGTAATTTGATTAAATGGAAAACTCTAGATAGTTATTTGATATATTTATTGTTTTTCCTTTTTAGTCATAAATTATTCTCAAAAAATGTAAAATTATATCACTAATGAATTTTCAGTACAAGCATTGTTGCATTTTTTTGTGATCGAAAGCTCACAAAAGCCGGGTATTTTGATGAAAAGTAGTATGTTGGGAAAATTATCATAGCCGGGGTAATTAATCTCAGATTCAGTTATCCTGCAAATAATTAATTTAAAGCAAATAGGATAATATATATATTAACCCTACCTAATTAGCATTCCTCGAAAATTTCTTCCACCATTTAAGTTGCAAGAAATTGCAGTCCAGCCGAAGAAATTATGGTATTTTAGCGAAATGCAAGTGAGCCATGTATGAAAAACACCAGTAGTAAGGCAAGCAAGAAGTGTATAATGCCTATTTTATGTGGGATTAAATTTTACTATTAAAAACTTATATTATATAGATAAAAGAACTCTGCCGATATCTGAATGCTAATGAAATTTTCATGCCAAAACGAAATGAGAAAGCTATACAGATCAGTCCACAGCTAATGGCAAGTGCGGTTATAGGGGGCGATGGGCGCGATCGCCCCCCCCCCCTAGAGCAAACGTCTGGATCCGCCCTTGTGTCCACCCTTATGACATGACGTTTTACATCTGAAAATATCAACCATTATTTCTGGTGGTGCCATCTGTTGTCAAACGACGAAACTTATTTGTACTTCCAATATTATTTTGAATAAGCATAGTAATAAATTTGCTTATGGTATTCTAATTCCGACAACCTCCTTCTTCTTTGTTTTATGTGTTAAACACTATATATCTGGGGGCTGGGGTACGGACCCTCTCCTCTAGAAGAACTATTTGCTTGGACCTGTGAATTATTATACGATATGGATGAGAGACATCCTGTAGATTTTTTGTTGGTCATACAGTCTATAGAAGTATACACACCTAGGTAACTGACAAGTTATATCTAGTACATTCATCTACTAACACCACAAATAACTGTAAGCAGATATTATTATTATTAATTTTTAATAGGTATAACACACATTCAAATGAAGAAAGAAATAAAAATCAAGGTTAACTTTCTGGCTCTATCTCTGTTTTGAAATCGAGGAAAACTTGTT
The DNA here is from genome assembly GCA_963924295.1 of Dioctria rufipes. Lineage (NCBI taxonomy): Eukaryota > Metazoa > Arthropoda > Insecta > Diptera > Asilidae > Dioctria > Dioctria rufipes. The sequence continues at coordinate 346,591,570 of OZ002740.1, read as the reverse complement.
CTAGAAATGCAGTTATCTACTCCAATGTGACAAAAAACAAATCTTCAAATTACCTATGGGTTACAAGAAAAATACAGTAAGAACTTTCCCGTTCACAAAGGGTGATTTCATCTTTAATTTCATATTTTAGAAGTATCAGATCCAATGAGTTTCAATATTGTCGCTGTCTTAATCTAAAAACAATTGAAATGGGATGAAAAGAAAAGATTGCCTAGATCTAAAATTCGTTTATATGAAAAACTTTCATACATATGTATACCATCTGTTTCCATGATTTCAAAAGTAATGAGTCCCTAAATAATGGACAGTAAACAAAAAAGCCTAGCCAACAACGGACACCATTCAAAAACCCTTTAGTTCCCAGATTTCACGGTATCTGAATTCGACAGCTCATTAAACAAACTTCGTTGCTGTTGTTGTTATTGTTGTTTTGTTACAGTCCTTCCATTTATTACAATACAAATTATAGACCATTGGCATTACCATCATTTCTGTCTCAGGATATACACAACATCTGCGTCGTATAGTTGAGAGCCATAAATTAATACAAATTAAAAGCTTTGGACGTGCGACGATGTTACATCCTTTCTTTCACACGAACTTAGTTTCCACTGATGACTGGATAGCCGGACGAACAGACGGACGACACTAATCGGTGATTGATGATTTTCCAAGGGAGTGAAAATAAATCAAAATTTCGAAAAAGATAAATGATTTTAATGGATTGCCTTGATGGCATCATGACACTTCTATTTGCTATGGCATATAACCACCATGAGCTTTAGCATATACTTCGAAGTGGAATGACTATGATTTCATTTATCTATCATTTTGTGAATGAAATTTTTTTATTGGAGCAAGCATCCTTATTGTATATTTGTATAAATCTTCCTTTTAAATTTAAATTTATTCGAAATTCGAATTCGAAATTATATGTTTAATATGCGAAATTACTATTAAATATGTTTAAGATAACCAATATTTTTCAACATTGTTACAACTTGCTTTCAAAATGGGCTTTTTATGGAACGGTTGGAAATTAATTTTTTCAATTACTTCTTGAGTGGGAAAGGTTTGGCTTTCAGAATTTCCTATAAAACTGGAGTAATTGCAGGATAATGAGCTTTGAACTGTTTACAGAACATATAATTCTCTACTTATCGAAAATATTCGAAATTCGAAATTCAATATTTCATTATTCATTATAATTCATTATTTTATGGAGTAGCTAGGAGATTGTTTAAGGTATTTTTGGAAAATTTGTATCTTAATTAAGAAAATAAAAAACACATTATTCCCTAAAGGTGCGAAAGAAAGAAATTTTCCTTTTTTGTAGTAACGTCTGTCGCGTAAATTGAATTTACTGTTGCGTATATTTTAAAATATAGTTTTTGGTTCGAAATTCGAAAATTCTTTGAACAAAGTGATTTTCGAAAAAAAAACAATTTATATTTTGATGGACTAGGCCTTGTTGTTGTAAGAGTGAGTAGTTAATATGGGGTATCGTTGAAAATTGGAAAGTTTCAATTTTTATGAATATGAGACTTTTTATCTTCTCCATCGTACCGTTTAAGAGTGGAAAATCAATTCTTAACTTTGCGGTGGTGTAACAACAGAGGAGGGTACAATATAAACCTTTATGATACCTATGTTTAAGTTCTATCGAAATATTACCTACTGCCGTACTGAAAACTTTGAAGAGGCGTACTATGTTAATCTGACAATGTGGTACATTGTAACATGGTTGAACTGGATGCGGTTTAGCTATATAGTAAAGCTAGGGTAAATGGGGTTTTGGTGGTGAGGGAAAATTCTTTGATAGGCCAACTATGAGAAATTCCAAGAGTCCTCAATAGATGGAATATAGCACATTTATACTGTGTAAACAACTATCCTCCTATCGCTAGCTATATGCTGTGTTAAACAACCACTAAGTATATGCTTATCGAAGGGAATTAGAGGCTTGAGGAATGCCAGCACAGCTCGATAAGTCTTGATACCTAGGTACAAGACCATCAAACTTCAGGTGACTGATCAAGTTAAACGTCAGTAGTTGTATCTAAAAATGGGTTTAGAAGACCCTAGTCTACCTGATGTTAGACTAGGTTTGCGCACAAGCTCTGCATGTCGAACAAGTTAAATTTCCATATCCAGACTGTCCCTATTATAGCCTGATGGAATGTCTAGATTAAGTCGAACCTATAGTATGTCCTCTTGAGGACTTGTTGAATAGGTTAGACTTCTAAATCCAGACTGTCCCGATGACAGCCTGGGTGAACGCACAGATCAAGTCGAACTTACGGTCCCCTTGAGATCTGCGGCCGGTGAGTTGCAACACGGACGTATGTTGCAGGCTAGCAGATAATAGGTTTGCAAAGTCGATACCATGTTAACATGGCTATAGCTTTAATAGATGTAAGAGTAGTCTAGATGCAGGACTATGAAAAACAAGCTTTGCTTTTTCCGTAGGTCCCTGTTAGGAACGCTTGAACCCTGAAAATTAGGCTATACATTTTTGGACGAATAAAAGCATTAAAGACTGAGCATCTTATGCCGGGTTTACTTTTTGCTTTTAATTAAAATCGAGACCGCCGCCCTTTTTAAAGGTTGGACCTAGGTGATAATTTTTTTTTTTTTTTAACTACGAATTACAATTAAAAATATTTGCAGACTTGCTAAATCAAAGGTTGACAGAATAATTATTAACATTATTGTTTTAGTTCCAAATATTCAAATCATGGCCTACTTACATGAGCTTTTCTAATTCTCAAAGTGACTTTCGAATTGGATTTTACGCAAAGCCCTACAAATTTGTCATGGCTGCCCAAGGCCATGTACGACGGGCAGGTGGCTCTGTTAAGCCAACATAGATTGCTTAACAATGCATGTAATGAGAAGACGTAAATGTGTTAGTTGTTTATTAAAAAAATTAAGATCGAAATAGATTTGTGGTTATTTAACTACTAACTACAATAATTCATTTCATTCTTAACCTATTCATCTACACATATGGATAGCTTCAATTCTATACATTCCAATACAAGTCTCGGAGTACAAGGGATATGGATGGACTCTTATCCCCTAGAACTTATTGATGGGCGCAATAGGAATATCTCTGATTTTCTCATGGGGCTCAAAAGGAAACAATGTAGAATTCTGGTTGGCATCATCACTGGCCACAGCTTGCTTCACGCTCATCTAACAAGAGTGGGAGTTGTTGCCAGCCCCGAGTGTCTGTCCTGCCTGGAAGGAGCGCCTGAGACAACCAATTACTCTTTGTGTGCTTGTCCCGCCTTCGCCCGCAGCATGCTGGATACTCTAGGTTCTACCCTCCTATCCGTAGAGAAGTTTAAAAAACTTCCTCACGAAGACCTGATGCTCTTCATTAAGAGGAGAGGAAGGTTAGGAAGGCGATGATGATGGCTTCTAGCAGGACAGCACAATGGGCCACTTTTTATAATATGAGTCAAGCTCGTTAAGGTGAAGACTTATAATTAACCCTAAAATATTTTGAACTCTAGGATATTTTAGAGGTAAACAATATTTATATATGCAATAATGAGCAAGAAGTTCTTAATCAGTAATCAAGCAATCATATTCTTTTGATTAAAGGCAGTTATATTCTGTTTGTTAAAGGTACCGCTCATCTCCCTTTCCTAGTATTCGGTTATATCGGTTGGTATTACACTATCGGTGTAAAGGCCTTTAGCACTTCATGAAGTGACTAAAACCTTCAAGCACTTTGTGTAAAAAGAGTGTTACGCGCAAACTATTACACTATCTGAATACATGTCATGAAGTGCTAGACTTTTCGTTAAGTGCTGAGTTACGTCAAATGTCTACGACATATATACCAACGTATTAAAGGGGAGTTATCAAATAGAGGACGCGACAGGTATGCCTAAACTAAGATCAGACTTTATTAAAAGGAAATTTAAGGTAACATTAAAATATCAAATCCATCTATGAACGGTGTCATGAGACGACGCCAATTGAACCAATGCTCACCATTATTTCCCAAGATGCTGAGCACTTTGGTGCCTAATCGTAAGTAGACATTTTTTATGGTGTTATTTTTCTAATATTATTCATTTCTTTTATGATATTGCCAAAGCTCAGGAGATGGTAGAGGATGTCCGCAGAACAGGACATAACAAAGGATACACAAAAGAATGCCTCACACATTGTGTCTTGAAATTTTATTCAAAAACTATTGCTTAAAAATAAATATCACAATACAAAAAAGTTGAAGTAGTATGAAACTTAAGACTACTAGTAGGTACCTACTACAATTCAATAAAATTCAAATAATAAATAAAAATTCACTATAAAATTCTGATGGATGACATCACGTGGACTGCCACTCTTATTTCTTCACTTCTGGTAAGAAGAAGAACAGTGATTTGTTCTCTATCAGAATATATTTCTTTGAAGGGTGCTGCTACGTGTGGGCAGGAAGGCTAAATAAAAAAAAGTGTAGCAGTATACTGCAACGTGTGGTGCTGATCAGATAGAGCACAATAAAAGTATTGCAGAGTGCACGTGCTACAACGTGTTATTCTGAACAGTATATTTAGGTTAACTTTGAAACAGAATTAGATTTTTGCAATAAGGATAGAGCAATATTTTCAGATTAATCTCTGAACGGAGTTATTCCTCTGTTTAGGTGTGGGCAGGAGTGTAGCAGATTAGTCTCTCCGGCAGAATTATTCTTTTACTTAGGTGTGGGCAGGAGTACACGGACTGATACGAAATTTTCAGATTAGTCTCTGAAAAGAAGTGGTTAGGAAAAATATTCTTGTTACTCGGATTAGTCTCCGAATTAGATGAGCTCTGAGCCAAGAATGATTTTCTTCTTCGGCTCGTCGGCTGTATATAGCCGCTGTATACAGTTATAAGTTCTCGCAACTCGGTGGTGCCCTAGCGATGGTTGTTGCATTTGCTTGAACTGATTTCGGCGGGAACTACTGTTTTGATATAATGTCACTATAAGACATTACGAAATGTAAATATACAAGAGGAATGTATACTTGAGGTAAGTTCGTGATATTTTTGACTTTTTGTATGTTATTAATGTCTTTTTATTTATTTTTTCAGATAAGATATTGCATAGGATGACTACGGGTAGGGATTTCGGTAGAGGATTCAGCTTAATTAGATAAGTATGTGCTCTTTTCTAATATTTAATGACATGATGCTTTGTGGTATCCTTTATTTTTGTAGAAATGTCTTCATCACTGGAACGATAGAGAATATGCGGAAGTGGTGGTATGAAGGTGGCTATGGGAGATATAGGTGAAGTCAACATATATTTTCATAGAAGTTTTATAAATGAAGCGATCAATGCAAATAGTTCGCTTCAATCGACAGAAAAATTTGTTCTCTCCAGTAGATGGGAGTTCTAGAACAAGGTATACAAAAGAACACAGCTATTCTTGGGTTGAGTCAAGGAAATCATGATGTGCATTACGCTTGAGTGTTCGCAGCTCATAACTAGTGTGTAAAACAGAGGATAGTAAACCGTTCCACATTCGCACTGTCCTGCATGGAACGGCCGATAGACATATATGTATGTAAAAAAACTGAAAAAAAAAACATCAAGTTGATGGTACAATTTCCAATTATTCTATGCAGTCCACAAGCTCTACAAAGAACATGTTGAGAAAAATCGATTTGAAGTTATCAAGTAACTGGACACCCTTTTTTACTATACAACTTATCTTTATTGTGCATTTTGTCGCTCTTCTGGCAGTTGGTTCCAAATAGTAGCTTCTTGCACTCAGCCAGTGTCTACGTTGATTGAAAAAAAAATTGGGGAACTAAGCAAGAAAACTGGACAGCAAGGCGTATAGAGTGCAGACGATAAGTAGTCTAAAAGAAGGTAGGTAAATACCTGTAGTGCCGCAAATTCTTTTAATTAAGCTCTCAGAAAAGTCGCAAATAAAAAGGAACAAACCATAGAATTTTTTTAATTCAAATTTTCAAAAATTGATTTTTTTTTCGACCTTCATTCTAGGTCTTCGACTTAATTACATCCAGACTAATATGAATTTCCGAAAGCAGGCAAGTAGTTCTAACTAGTGCTGGAACATCGGAACGGAACATCGATGTTCAGCATCGATGTTGACATCGCCCAACAAGCATCGATGTGGCGATAATATCGGTCATATCACATCGATGTACAAACAACATCGATGTTCATGAATTTTAAACATATCATAGAACAAATGCTATGTTTTTCAGTTTAGAATTTTTGTTGCTGTCGTCTTTATTTATAACTTAATAAAAATAACAAAAACAAAACAAAACAAGTACTTCATTCATTATCAATTCTAAAGGAAAAGTTTCCTAAAAATAACGCATAAATGAATTAAATAAAAATGAAAAATCACAGGTCCAAAAACTTCTTATCTATAGACTGAAGAAACATTAACTGGCAAAGACGTTTTCCTTGCAAACTGTTTTTCTTTTGAGTTATAGTCTCGTCTAGCTTAGCGAAAAAACGTTCGGTTGGCACAGAAGTAGCCGCAATGGACAAAATTTTTGTTACAAGACGTGATAAGCCAAGATATATAAGTTGGTGACGCTGCCACCATTCCAAAGCATTTATATGAAGCGGCGTCCTACCTTCCGATGCTTCTATTGTTTTTCATTTATTAGGCGGATGTGATTAGCCCATAAATTGAACTTTATTGAGCCTGAAAACGAGCTTGCAGGCAGACATTTTCTTAACTAAAATAATAGACAAGCCTGTATCGCTCTCAGTGGCAGCAGTTTGATGTATTTACGTTAAGGGCACTCTGTTTCCTCCCATTTGAATTAATGAATTCTGATTGGTTCCACCGAACAATGTTTGCTGCCCCCAGCCCAAATCATTCTAAGAACTAATGATGATCAATTGTAACGATGCTTTGAAAATGAAATGAATAATCACTTCACTACGTCTCTTTCCGTTTTACCACAAAAATTTTATTGAAGTACGTGTTTCTTTTTTCAAATCTAGATAAATATTTTGGAATTTGATTTGCTTTTTACAGTATGCATTTATTCCTTTCTTGGTTTCATTCCTTTAAGGAAAGACGTATGTAATTCCCTCACATCGAAAGGATAACATCGATGTACGTCGATGGTTTAGTATGTCGACATCGATGTAGAAAGATCGAACATCGAGAGCCCAAACATCGATGTTTTGAAAACATGAATAAACATCGCCCAGCACTAGTTCTAACAGTATCTAAGAAACAGAAATTAAGTTTACTGAATCTAAATTCATTTTATGCCATCGGGACTTGAATTTCTTGCTATTTCTCTAGCTTTAACAGTTTTAGCTAATAATTTATCCATCATCATTAACATCCGCACTCCAATTGTATAGTAATCCACAATAGTAGAAGCACGTAAACAACAATTACTTAGAGTGTCGGAAAGCTTAAAAAAAATCTTTTAAGTGGAGCTTTTAGCTACTTAATTTTACATAAAACATGGCTTAGATATTTTATTTCATCCTGAAAAGTAGTCAAAATATCGTGAAGAACCGTTTTAGTTCACAAACCTCTTAAAAAATTTAAACGAATTTTCTTCATTACTTTCACGATTAAAAGATAAGATAAAATCCATGGAAATTCTAGTTAAAAGCCTTATCCAATTAATGCGATCCAAATAAAATCCATCCTCAGTTAAGTGGTTTCCTTTTAAATTCTCAAAGTCGTTATCTCATTTTAGTATAAAAAGCTCTAATCCGCCCCATCATTAGTTTTACATCTTAGTTCCAACCCTCAATATTAAAAAAAAATCCTTCGCAAGACACAGCATCGGTAAATTCAGGATTCCCAATAGCCAGCCATCAATGGTACCCCAATAAACTATTAATGCAGTAAAGCTATAGGATCCCACCCCTAATGATATTTTTGTTGAAATTATCTGAAAAATTCTTAATTAGATTGCAAGATTAAGTTCCAATAAAAAAAAAACAAAAACAGGTGAAAGAATAGATTTAGAATGTAAAAAGGACGTGTTCGTTCTTACGGATAAAGACTCACTTATTAGAGCAGAATTGAACTGTATTGAAACTGTGTGTTTGCAATTAAACCGTGACTCTTGTTGCGACCAACGCTGTAATTGTGGTGTAAACGTAGGCTCACTAAATTAGAAAAACCATGAGTCTTTAACATAGAGTACATCTTACCCGGGCGTTACATCTGCAAGTACAGCTTGGATGCAAGCCTCCCTTACAACACTATTTTAAAAGTGACAGCAGAAGGTAGTTCGGTTGATGTCTTATCAGCTTCCATGCAAGTTCATTTAAAAAATTGAGACGTAAAGTCTTGCGTATATTGTAAAATTATAGCAATAAAGGAAGTAGAAAAATGATAAGAACCCAAGGAAAAAAGAAGAGGAAGGTGTTGGTAAATAATGTAATGCAAATGATCCCAGAAAATCTCTTTTTCCCAGTATATATCTATCAAATTGTCTCAAGCATTTCTTTTCCGCCATTTTGAAAAGTGTAAAAATGTCAAATTACTATCTACCAGCTGCCATGATTTACACGTGCCAGTTGCATGCAAACTGGTGTAGCCGCCGGGTTAGATAGCTGTCGTTTTATTTGCATTCTTTCGACTGCATGACCAGCAATTCAACAGGGTGTCTCCTTCCGCATTGTCTTAGCACTAAGCAATTCGAAAGTACCAACAAATGACCACCAGATGCAGACAGCATCTACTTAATTTACGAAATTTTACAGAGTTCACTTGAACAAATTTGATTTGACATTAATAAAAAATTAGACATAAATTTTATGACAGTGTGAAAGTATGCATATGATGTGTGCGAACATGTCAGCTGCCTTGAAAGTACGTCATATTTTCAAACATCATCCTCAATCAGAAGAGGTAGCTTAACCAAGGAACGTCTACAGTGCGCAAATTAGATTTTAAGGTCTGCCACTCGTGCAACTTTGTCTTAGCCAGGATGTAGTTTTATAACTCATCCTTCGGCCCAATTTATCGGTGGAGGATTTTCTCCTTCATAAGTACTAGTGCTCTTTCGGGTATTGATATTCCACGAGACGACCATTTATGCTGCTGTTTCAGTTGTGTCAGGTACTAAATAGACCATCGCTGCCAAAAAATTTTGTTGTATCTGTTGAAGCCGTCTAAATCTGCTCAGATGATTGAAGTTGTAAGACTTTAAGTTAGATTCCGGAAAGGATGTCATTGGAGCCACAATAACAAAACGACCTGGTGTGGGGATTTCAAGTCATTTGGGTCATACAATAGCTGTATTAGGAGTCTTGAATTCAGTATAGTTTCTACTTGAATTATTACAGTGTTCATCTCTTCGTAGGTGAGGTATTGCGAATTGTTCGAATCAGGCAATGCTTGGCTGCATTTACAACTTTATGAACAGTAGTGAAGAATTAGAAAAGCTCTTTAATACCGCGAATATAAGTAGTGCTAATTACTTTGTTTTCAAATGAAAAGAACATTTTATTTATTTTTAAATTATTCGTAGAGCATTGAAACTCGACCAATATTTTATGAATGGTTACTAGACGAGATATCAGGAGAAGAGAGCACAGGAAAATCTCACTTCTGACTGTTCACCCAGCAAGTTCAACGGGACCCAGAAAAAGACACTGGAAACCTGCTACGTACAAGATGACAGTGGAATAAAAGCTGCTTAATATAGAAGTAGAGAAATTGGTTTATAAATATGTATAAGAAAAAATAAAAATAAATAGCAAAAAAGAAATTCAAGGTCGAAGAAGTTGTTACGGTTCAGAATAAAAAAAAAATTTAGTAATTATAAAATAATTTCATGTAGTTCAAAAGGTCATAGTATTCCTGAAATCTCTTATTTTTTTTATGGTCTCAATACCGATATTGGGACCTTGTCGTTTATCAGGGGTGGATCCAGATAGGGCGGGGGGGGGGCGCTTCCCCTCTGAAGACCACTGAAAAAAATTGCCGTAGATCCTCTGAATTTTTCTTAACAAAATGATTCACTGAACAGTAAACCTATTGTATTGCAGGACAGTGTCTATTTATGTAAATGCGATGGAAGGTTTTTTATAATTGAAAACAGCTGCAAAAGGGTCTTTGATAATCCTTCGATGTAAAGACTGCTTCTTATAATATTATCGGCGTGACATGGCAAAACAAAAATTTAGAGAAACAATTATAACTCGTAATTGGAGAAATTCAGCTAAATTACACAACGGCGAACAAGTCATTGTGCATTGTTTTACATTTAAAGCAAGACATTAATTTTAAATATTTTTTTTTATTATTATTTCGTAAAATGTAATAGTTTTTATAGAATACTTAGCCCAAACGTTAAATAAAAAGAAAATAAATCTGCAGATTGGGAAAGTCTCCATGAGTATCCTGGAGAATTTGATTGGTCGGTCTGTTTTATTTCAAGGGATGTTGATGAATGCACATTTCAATTTAGTACAATTCTAAGTCTTGGGGATGCGTGAATACATTCGGTATTTACCCAGAAGATCTTAATAATAGCAAAATCGCTTTTGGTTTAGCGATAAGTACAACCATGAAATAAAAGCGAAATAGTCTGCTTTCGCACCTATCAATGGGTTCTATGTCCACAACTGAAACACTATCCAAAGAGGAAAATTTCTTTTCGATCAGAATGTTAGAATCTTGGTAAGACGCAAAGGCAGCAAAGGTTTCTGGTCCCAGGTTAAAACCACCAGGAGCAATTCCAGCAGTTCCTCTATTCCTTCACTACTTTACAATGAAGTGATTGTTGACTCCCTGAATAAAACTAATATTTAGACTGTTAGATTCACTTCAAATTATCCTTTCCCACGCACTTATACATCTCCCTGCGAAAACTATTCTACTTGATATATTCGATAGGAACAAGTCCAACTGTTTGAAAATTAGCTCACGTTCAGCCTATTACCAAGAAAGGAAAGGGTAGCGATCGCTCAAATTATCGACAAATTTCAATCACTTCGATTATTTCAAAGATTTGTGAATCTATTATTAACTTAAAATTAATGAAGTATCTAGAAACTAATCAAACCCTCAACGATCGCCAATATGGCTTTTCTTTTTCTGACATTTCTTATGGAACGTTGAAGCCGTAGTCTTCTCAATTTTGGTGAGTCCAAAATCGTTGCCCTATCATAGTGTCTAGAGTACAGCCCTTTTAGCCAAACTTAAAGCACTTTACCTCTCTCGTCCTCTTCTATTATGAATTTAAAGTGTTTTATCTGGTCGATTAATACGAATTATGGTAGATGGCGTTACATCTGAATCTCAGCCAGTAAATGCCGAGGTGCCTCAGGGCTCTGTTTTCTCTCCATTTCCATTTTCAGTTTTCATTAATGATCTGATTTCCTTTACTTTCAATCCCATCCGTTTTCTCTCCCATGACAGTAACCATGTTTTCGCTTATTCCTTTGACATTCTTGCGGACTAAACAGGAAATGCCATATCTGTCAAACTAGATTGCATGATCCTTGAATAACTATCATGATAATATCCTCGCTTGGAGCAAACCGGATCGCATCGAATTCATAACATCTAAGTTCCAAGTCCCGTATCTTTAACACAAGATCATAATTTTTCCACTCCTGTTTCTTTTGATGGAGCACATCTTGACGATACACCGTCTTTCATGCATTCTTGACATCAATATTTGCAGTTAAGCTGAACAGATTACATCATCTCTGTTGCCAAATAAGCAACGAAATATCTTGGATTTCTGAAAAGGTGTGAGAAATATTTCAGCCCATCTATTTTAGCGCTCCTCTATAAGTCCTACATGAGACCTAGAATGTAATACAATTTCCATATGTAGGCCTGGGCTGGTCGCATGGCCATAGCTTCATTGGATATTGTCCAAAATAACGCCTTCAGCTCATTGGCGATGTGACAAGAACTTGTTATATGGACTCACTCGAGCACCGCCGCAATGTTGGCTGCGTTTCGCTCCTATATTTCTAGATGTATGGTCAATGTTCTGATGAAATATCTAGTCTAATCCCTGGTTCCTGCATGTAATACTCGCACTGCAAGCCGCGCACATCCTTTTACCCTTCAAAATACTTTCGGCTGTAAAGTAAAATTTCGTCATGATTTTTTATCCAGAACTGTGCGAACGTGGAACAGACTACCATCTTCTGTCTTTCCTCAGGCATACAATCTGTGAAAGCTTAAGGGCGACATACATCGGCAGCTTCGCCATTCTCCTCACGTTCCCCAATTCCTTTCTTTACCGCCTTCTTGCCTTTAATTTTTTTTTTTTTTTATTTATAATGTTGGAGAAATCCAACCGCACTTAATCTTAAATTCATCATAACAGCTTTATTCTTGATAACTGAGCGAATTTCATAAAAACCGAAAAAAATATTTAAATTAAACCAAAACCAAAAGATCTAAGTTGAGCGAAAATTCTTGCTTTGTTTTTTTTTTTATCAAAACCGTATAGAAAATTCTCTCTTTAATTATTTCAAAAGCAGGTCGGGTCGGTTCCTTTCATGCATACTTTCATTACTTCCTATATTCGGATAAAAAAAGTTTTTTCGTATACTTGTTATTATCCTTTATACATGGAATGTGTAAGGAATGTTAAAGCATAAAGTTCGAAAGCTTACAACTACATGTGTACCTTAGAGGTCTTTTTAACATTCCAGAAAATCCTTAAGTATAATTCAGGATTATAATGATGACATCAGGAGAATCGTAATGTGAATAGCACTAGCAATGTATGGGGAGGAATATTGTATTACATCAAGATGGACGACCACACTCTAATACAAAAAGAATTCCTATTGGAATATTGACTGACTTTAATGACATTAAATTGAATCATTTAATTTGAACTTTCTCTTGTTTTTGTATTTGAAGAATAAAAATTACAGTTTCCATTATGAAGGGTATATTATTTCGCACACATATGTGTATAATACGTGCGCGCTAGTGATGTACTGTTAACTTCCGTCAGCTTCGTTTGGATGCATTGAAAATTGTAATCTGTTAAATTAAGTCAATATGCAGACAGTTATCGCAATTCTGAACGCTTCGAAAATCAACTCATAATAAAATTTACTGCAGAGCTTTTTTTGAGGTTTTGTTTTCGTTTCCAATAAAATGAGTAGAGGAAAAGCACTCAATTTTATCGAAAAAAATAAAAATTAAGGTTTTTAAAGAAAATGGTCACTGCATTCGAGTATTACAGGAAAACTATCACCACAGACTAGTTAATGACAAATTCTTCGAGAAACCTCTATTTCTGCACAGCAGCCTATAAATTTATCTACATTCAATATAAAAATACGTGTAAACGCTTTCTTTGTAGATTTTAAAGAAGTATTTGACCGTAACGCCCGGAACATAATACAAGCCATGAAGTCGCCGAAGCCACCGACACATTAAAAGGCTTTAAAGGGCCGACACAGCCATGCAGTAAGTGCTCACTCTCACTGTTTTTGTATACTCTTAAGGAGGAAAAACTGAAATTTCATTTTAAACAGGTCCTAAAGCCTAAAATTATCGCTTCTACAGAAAAATTAAGTTAAAATAACTTGGAGCCAAATATGCTTTCTTTCTAATGGTTTAAAAAAAAAATAACATGTAGAACAAATTTAAGGAAATTATAGCGTTTGAACAAAATACAAGCAACTTTTATATGAAAAACTTCTGCAGTAAGACAAGGCAAAAAGACTGTGGATGTCGCCTTCTGACCAGCCCGCTGCTTTGGAGAGAGAATTAAAGGAGGCGACATCCTATAGTAAAGTATTCGCCATCTTGATTTTGGCAGGGTGTTTGACTGTCACTTTTATGTAAACAAAGAGCCGCGAAGTGTGTTTGGCGCAGAGACGTAGTTAAAAATGGATAATTTACTTTTTATAGGAAATGGTTAAGGGCTACTGGACTAAGTGATAGTAATATAAAAAGGAGTTATATGTGCTCGAAGATTTAGATACAACAAGCCGTGTTGAGGAAAATGCTTTAAAAATAAGTAATTTAAATATATCGTCAGCGAGAGCTATTATCTGAAATTAAAACTGGTGCCACATGAAACAGGAGATCAGTCAGTCCATTTATATACATGTCAATGGATGGTGCGGAGATTGTGCGGAGTTTCTAAGAAATGTGTTTGGATTTTCGCGCCATTAATTTGTTCTGATATTTAAGGCATCAACAATTTTTAACGCCGCCTTTGGTACTTCGACAAAAACAAGAAGAAGAACGAAAGGTGCTACTTTAGTTCCCTCCTCAAAGGCCCGCTGCTCTCTTTTTTCGACTTTTTTCATGGTTTGTATATTCAGGGTGTTACGATTTGACACAATTGAAAGAGGAGCAGCACTTTTTTATACATCGTATAAAGTTTGTGGGTATGGCGATAAAATTTACGAAATTACAAGCACTTAAGTTTAGAATTGGCACAGTGGGGTCAAGGTGTCATGCCCCGCCCTAAAAAAATTAAATTCAATATTTAATTAATTAATTAATTAAGTTATTTGAAAAAATGTATTTTTTATTTCATTTTTTTTTCTATTTATTAATTCAACTTCAAAAAATTATACAAAATATTTTTATTCCAAAACTTATAAGAACAAAAATTTATTTCAATGAATATTATTGCATACTTGTGATGTATGTGTGTAGTTTTTTCTCAGAACTTGAGTTTGGGACCTCAACTCAGGGGCGGATCCAGCTAGGTGGCGCGGGGGGCGCCCCCCTTAAGACAATTAAAATATAGTAAATCTTCTGAAATTTTCCTAACAAAATGATTCACTGCGCAGTAAATCTATTCTACTGCACTTTTTGTGAATTCCAAAAAAATATGTGGAAACGTTCAATTTGATAAGCTTAAGAACACAGTCCTTATGGCTACCGGATTGGTCTTCGCTCCAATATAGGTCATGGCTGTTGAAGTCTATAAAGAAAACAGAAGGTGCTAATAGTTGCAAATTTCATGTTCATGAGCGTGGCTTTTCTCGGGTTGTTTGAACAGAGCCTATTCAGGTAAAATCGATGGAAGGTTTGTTTTAATTGATAAGTCGATAAGTCGTCGATGTAAATACGGCTTCTTAGAATATTATCAAAGCAAATATTTATTTTATTTTCAAAAAATATCTGGAAACGTTCAATTGGAGAAATTCATCGAAACTACAAACGTCAAACAAATCACTGTGTATTTTTGTAGTGAGTTTTTACATTTAAAGCAAGATGTTTATTTTGGAATATTTTTTTTATTATTATATATTTAAATGTGCAATAGTTTTACCGGAATACTTATCCCATCAAACGTTAAATAAAAACAAAATGAATCTGCTGATTGGCAAATTCTCAATCAATATCTTAGAGAAATTGCTTCGTCAGTCTATTTTGTTTCAAGGGATGTTGATGAATGCAGATTAGAGCCTAGTAACATTCTAAGTCTTGACAAGCGTGAATACATTCCGTATTCCTACAGCAAAATCTTAACCACAGTAAAATTGCTCTTGCCTTTACGATAAGTGCAAACAATCAATAAAAGCGAAACATGGAGAATAGAAGAATTTTAAGAAATTTTATTTTTTACGATTCTCAATTAAATCACAAATAAAAGAGAAAACAACAACCGTCTCCTCCGGGGTATGAAACTGGGACCTTCAGCTTTGCGGGCGACTGCTCTTACCTCTCGGCTAACGAGACAGATGATTACCTTCTTGTATGTGTTTCGTTAGCTCAGTGGTAAGAGCAGTCGCCCGGAGAGCGGATGGTCCCGAATACAAACTTCGGATGAGGCGGTTGTTTTTTCCTCTTGTATTAATGATTTAATTTAGAATCGTAAAAAATAAAATTTCTTAAAATTATTCTATTCTCCATCTATGACGGATTCTAAAAATTGTGAGTTCCATTCCCGCATGGGAAAAATAAATAAAAGCGAATGAGCCTCTTTTCCGCATCTATCAATTGCATCCATGTCCAGAACTGAAACAAGTCTACAAGACTGCACAGAGGAGAGGGTACTGATACCTCAAATTATCGACCAATTGGAATCACTTTCATTCTTTCAAAATTTTTTAAATCTATCATTAACTCCAAAATAATGAAGTATCTGGAAATCAATGAAATCATCGCGAATTTCCTTCCGGACTGTACGATCATCTAGAGACTTGCCGAGTTTTCTTACGGAACGTTGGAACCGTGACCTTCACAACTTTTATGAGTCCAAAATCGGTGACCTTCATATTTCAAAGCCCTTCGTAGTCTCTTTTAGCCAAACTGAAAGCATTTGGTCTCTCCCCTCCTTTTTTATTAGTTGCGCCCGACGGCACTGTACTCTCTCCATCTCTCTTCCTAATTATAATTAATGTTTCCCTTACTTTCAATCCCACCCGGGGTTTTGCCGATCACAGTACCCTTACTCCATTGATACTTTTCCAGACTTCAGAGGGAA
Organism: Dioctria rufipes; assembly: GCA_963924295.1. NCBI lineage: Eukaryota > Metazoa > Arthropoda > Insecta > Diptera > Asilidae > Dioctria > Dioctria rufipes. The sequence continues at coordinate 346,575,148 of OZ002740.1, read as the reverse complement.
TGCCAGATGTGGTAAACTAGATGGCATGATTAAATTATTGAATAACGACCTTGGGGCAAAGCGAATTGCGTCGAATTCAATACTTGCGTCTAAGCCCCAAAGGTGTCCCATCACTTTCAAAGAAGATCATAATTTCATAATTGTGTAAGAAATATTTCGGCCCATCGAATGTAGTGCTCCTCTACAAGTCCTACAGAGGACCTAGAATTGAATACAATTACCATAGCCTTAGCTTCATTGAATATTGTCCAAAAGAGACCCTTCGAGTTCATTGGTGATGTGGCAATAACTTGTCATACCGACTCACTCGAACACCGCCCCGTTGTTCGCTCCCTTACCACTACATACATGGGCAATGTTCTGATGAAATATCTAGTCTGATACCTTGCAGCAAACTGAACAGATCCATTTACCATTTAAATTCTTTCCGGCCGTACAGTAAATTTCTGCGATGCTTTTGTATCCTGAGCTGTCTGAATGTGAAACAGTGTACCATCTTCTGTCTTTCCTCCGGCATACAATCTACAAAAATTTAAGTGTGACGTTTCCATGAAGTCCTATTCGTACAAAGTATGTATTACATCTGTTCTTTGACTGCTATTATAAATAGTATATCCGTAGCGTTTTAATTACTGTATTTTGCAAAGTTACAATTTATGATGAATTCACGAATTCGAACAAAATATATTTCCTTATTTTTACTAACTAAACCGTCGTTTACAAACTAAAACAAAATAAATAATTCAACACCTCGTTTGACTTTTCGAAGTGGCAAAAGTTGAACTTTGAACAACTCTCTTCGTTGCGAGTGGTAGCCACTCGCTTATTTGCTGGCGAGTGGTGGCGAGTGTCTCTGAACTTTTGACCTCTTTCTAGCTTATACCGTTTTTAAACTATAGTTGCGACCTCTCCTCCCTTACAACAATCGTGGATACGCCACTGCCCCAACTTTGGGTGATCCAAAGCCCTCGACAAACAATTATCAAGCCACGAAACAGACTCCATCACTACCACAATAGAGTCCTAACTTAGTCATAGCTGCTAAAATTTTAAAATATTTGCAGCACTGACTTGTATAATATGGACTGACAACGTCCATAGAAATACACTGCAGGAAGTGGGCTCATTTCTCTATAGCATTCTCTTGCGGATACGTACCGAGTAGCAACTGAGAGAGAACTGTAAACAACAAATAAATAAGTGGATTCGTCGAAATAAATGTTTTTAAATTATTTATTTGGGTTAATTAGTAATAAGAAGTGTTTTACCAAAGGAAATTCGAAAGGTTTTATTAAAATCACTTTCAACTCCCCGCCAATGATTTTTACAATGTTGGCATCGACGTAAGAACTATTTGTGACACAAAAAATTCTACCCGTATGAAATGGCATATCGAGCAGTCCTTATTATAGTACGAGTATATGACAGTGTGTAAAACTGACTCCTCCTATTCTATTAAAAAATTACTTTTTGTAAAAAAATTATAATAAAAAATTACATATCATCCACACCGCTTAACGCGGAAACGTTCTTAGTACCTCACTACAGTACGGCGGTGGCTAAACTAAGCGACTTACGGCGCTGGATATTTGTTTTTTGCCCAATTTAATTTGTAAGATGACCCCCACCTAATTTCAATGCTAGATCCGCCACTGAATGGGCATCTTTTAGATAGATTTCTTGCAAAATCTGGAGTAAAGCAAAGATGTATTTATAGAGCCTGTGGTTATTTGCAATATTTATTAACGACTTAGAAGATTATATGGAGGTAGGATTGATACTTGATGACATTAAAATATTGTTATATAATCGGACGATCCACATAAACTACTTCTGCTGTGAGCAGGGTCTACTGTTATCCTGCACCCCGATTCCTTAAGTCTTAATGCGATCTTTGCAGCTATAAATCCAATGGATGTTGGGCGGTAAGCGCCAGACCATAATCTCAATTGTTGCTATTGGTGTTGATCGAGAATAGCTCCTGTAGGGGCTATACAGGCAGGTTTCGGTATTTAATAAAACTCTTCAGGTGCATGGCTTTCTCAAGAACATTCGACCATAACAAGATTCCACATGTAAGAACGGGTCCTATAATAGCAGTGTAAATCTAGTACGCGATACAAGCAGTGGAGTCCCCTCTTCTATCAAAAGTTTTCTTGCAGGCATACAATGCAATGGCCGCCGCCTTCTTGACGCGCTCATTCACATTTATCCTCCAGTTTAATTGGGTGTCTAATATCATTCCGAGATAATTGGCTTCAGTTTTAAAATGAAATGTAATGTTACCCAACTTTTCGGGAGGGGGGGGGGGGGGCTAAGTCGGAATATCTCTCCTTCGTGACGATTAGTTCTGTTCTTATATGGTTAAGCCCTAGACCGCATCTTATAGTCCAGTTCCCTAGACCGCATCTTATAGTCCAGTTAAGAAGGTTTCACAATACTTTTTGAGTTAGTTCATTGATTGTCGGTAGGAATTTTTTCTGAGACCAGAATTACTAAATCATCAGCATATGCTACCGCTTTTACACCGTCCCTTTGTAAAGACATAAGAATACGATTAATCACCAATAACCACAGTCGAGGAGAAAGTTCTCCTCCTTGTGGAGTAGCCCTAGTTAAACACAATCCTGCTAACCTTATTGATCTCAAGCTCTGCGTTTATTAGGCGTTTACTGAAAATTGAGTTAAGGGGGTCATCCCGTGTGAAGGTCGTTTTTCTAGAGGATTTATCGGGATTTTTAACTCAAAAATGAGAAGATACTGAGCTTTGAAATATATACTATATATTTACGTACTATTCAAGTATACATATAAATTGTTTCGGAAAAAATTATAGTATAAACTCGAGTGAGGCAGCTAGAATGGCACCCGTGTCAGAATGAGGCACCATCTGAAATGTAAATTTCAAAAAGCATGTTAATCTGTAGGCAAATGACTATCGTCGAAACTAGGATCTTTTGAAAATATTGAAAATTATATTTTTTACATGCTTTTAAACATTACAGCGTAAAATTTCATTATTTTTTGCGATTATTTTGTTATGTAAAAAGAAAACGATTTAATAAATTTTTAATAAGCTTAGTTCCGACGATAGCCACATGTGTGCTGAATCTACCAATAAAATTTTAATGAAATCGATCGAACCGTTTTTGAGAAATCGTGGATACTAGTTTCGAGAAAAACGTGTTTAGTTGTTACGCTGTCGACTGCCAGAATGAAACTTAAATAACCGTTAAACTTTATTTGAGTTTGAGAAAAGTAGCGTCCTTCTAAATCTGTATGAGTATACGCACGTGTGAATATAAACAGTTTCAGGTAAGAAACCGTACCTACATAATAGCTCTTATAACCCGCCCCTTCGCTCGACCGCACGAAAATCACTTTACCAGCTTATTCTAGACATACTCTAGATTCATTTTATGCAACAAAAAAATTGATTTTTTTCAACTATCACACGGGATAACCCCCTTAATCTATTTACATACATATGTAGGATTCAACTCCTAGGCCAGTCAGGACATTCTGGATGGCTTCTAATCTGGCTGCCTCGATATCAAGAAATTCACCTGTAGTGTTTTCTTTTTATCGATTGATTGTTAAATGGTTCCAACTATGCCATGTAGAGCAGTTTCAATCAATTTACCTGTAAAATATGCGTGATCTGATCTAGAAATCTCACTTCCCTAAGCAAGCTATCCATGGACCCCTCCAACAACCTCCCAAAAGTGTTCAGAATAAACGATGTAAAACTGATGGGTCTAATATCCTTAGCAGAGTGATGTACCTACTACGACCTGCATTAGAAATGAAAATCACTTTGGTTTGCCTCTAGATGCATGGACATAGGAGTGGAGCAGACCTGTACAAGTACAAGTACAGTACCAGTACCTGGACTTGAAATATTTTAGGTACAAGTACAAGTCCCGGTACTGGTACTTTAAAAATTTTAAAGTACAAGTCCAGGTACTGGTACTGGTACTCATAAGTCCCACATATCAGCTTTTAAGTACCTTTATAAGTACCTAAGTATGCACGTAATACTGGCATACCGCCGCCGATAATGACTACCTTCGTGGAGGATTTATAAGGTCAGCAAATGAAAATAAACGTTCCACAGGAGCGGAGGAAGAGAGCGGGGTGTTGCATTTGATAGCCAACCTTCTCAACAAAGGATATCGATTCAGCATGTCAATTTCTGTCCTACTGTCACTCATATAATGCGCGAATTGTCTTTTCATTATATTGGAGGTGGAAAGATTACTTGAGGTACTGGCGAGATCTACATAACCAGAAGCTGTAATCACAAAGAATAAAAAATTGTCGCAGCCATAGTCAATAAATGTTGCTTGCAACTCCGAGCTTTCCGCTATGTCGACTTCGGGATTCAGATGATAGTATGACTTGAACCGAGTCACTAAAGCGTCTTCCAGCTTGGCGGCAACAACTTTGAGATTTTTCAATTTGTTCGATGAACCCAGTTTTTTTAGTTTTGTATTTACACTTACTAAGGCTGGAATAATCCAAGCAAAAAGAAGGTTTTTCTCCTGTTGCAGAAAATCAAGAGCTTCAGTTATCGGTTTCATTAAAATGCAGTATTCTTTTAAGTATTGTAAATCGTTCGGCGAAATGCGATCTATTGCAAGACTAATGCATGTTGAAGCAACTTTATTCTTTTAGTTGATGGGAATAACAAAGAAGAGAAATTTTTTTTTGTTTTTTTGAGTCCTCACATAGTCTCCTCTTCCTCATATAATATTTTTGTTGTCCTTGACCATCATATGAAGGATCATCAACCGAATCATCGGAATCGAAATCAGTAGAAGAATATTCAGAAGATTCTACATCCAAATTCATTTCCATCCTGACTACATAAAACATGTATCAAAACAAGGCCCTATTTAAACATTTATTTACATACCCGATTACTCCAAAAAACGGTATTCGCTGCAAAATATCTGCACTGGATACTGAGAAGTACTCGAAAATAACTTCGGTCACTTACACTTTACAGTGGTAAACACTGTGACTGCCCAACCACCAAAAGTGCAGAACAGAATGAATCGGACTTTGTTTAATTTTTATTTGGGTTCATGAAGAATAACTGCAAAACTGTGATCGATGGAAGGGATTTTGAGAATTCCATCAAGTCATCTATAAATAGATCTGCAGTCTTCATTGTCAACGAGTTGTTTTACGAAATTGCTGGTGAGGACTGCCGCCCAACTGCGTAATTGTTGAAGAACAAATAACTGTTATTGACTTGACGCAAGATACCAGTAAGAATTATAATTTCGCCTTAAAAGTATACTTGAAATATTAATTTCTAAGTACTTTTTGGCAGATAATGAAAATGAGCAGATCATAGAAGAAGAAGCAGAAGTGGTGAAGACAAATGTGGAAGGGGAGGTAAAGGCCGCAACGGATGTGAGCATAGCAATCAGATACGGAGTAAGTAGTTTAAGAGGAGTCAGTACTCAGCAAAAATTTCAATTTAGATACCAGCGAACCTGTAGGCAATAAAACTTACTATACGTAGGTTTGTGTCCTGAAAGTATGAAAATACATGTAAAATTAGCCTAGACCTAGACCACAAGTCACATTAGAGACATCTAGCGTAAAAGACAGTAACCCAACATTCGAGAAATTAAGACGAAAACTAGAATTTGAAGTTCAAAGAAATTGAAAATTTTTAAAGAGAATTAACTCTCCTAAATTTTATTTTGCACATAAATGTTAAATATTCCTTTGGCTTTGTATATAAACAACTTTCAACGAAATATTGCAATTTCTCGTCGGTGAAATATCGAGAGAAAAAACAAGTACTATTAGAGTTAGACAATTACAAAATGCGCCACTAAAAATGAAAAAACTCGACGTTATTTGCTAGATCTAGGCTTTATCTCTCTAAAATAGTCACAATCTAAAGAAATGATAATACCTACTAAGAGGAATTTGATTTGAAAAAAATCAATTTTTACCATCCATTTTTTACAAGTTTCCGAGCTAATATCTCCATTCCAATGGATTTTTTTTTATTTTTCTCGACGTTATTTACTAGACCTCTTCGTTACCTTTAATTTAAGATATCAGTCATTATTCTGCTACAAATAGTTTGCTAGAAATTCGCATTGAAAAATGTATGAAACTTGCAAATCTTGGTACTGACTCCTCTTAACAAGAAATAAACTAGATTAACTAATTCAATTAATTGAAGAACTTAAAAATAAAACCACTGAACAAAGACTGTATTTAATTTTTTTGGGGAAAAATTATGACCGTTATTGTCCCTGCTACTAAACCTCTATTATTAGAATAGAAGGCGTATTTATATAATTTACAAGAGCTGAAGTATGTACTTCGCGTTATGTTATGGTGTAGTAAGTACTTTGGTACTTAAGCTTATATATGGGATTTATGAGTACCAGTACCTGGACATGTACTTGAAAATTTTTTAAGCACAAGTCCCGGTACTGGTACATTTAGAAATTTGCAAGTATAAGTCGAGATAATGGTACTGATACTAGTACTTAAGTACCAATGTACTTAAATACTTTACAGGTATGAAGTGGAGTAGTCAGCTTCTATAGATCACCATCAGGCCCGGATCTGCAATTTCTTGCAATTTCCGCAGAATGATACGATTGAAACCCCGTTTTGGAGAACAAAATCTAGCAATAAAAAGCATGCCGATACAACATAGATGAAAACGAGATGGTGTTGTCATGGATACGACTAAGATAGTATACCCAAATGTGGAAAATTATATCATTAAGAGTGCGTAGGTTTATCAGCAAATGATCGAGATGTGTTTGAGTGCCCGGATGGTTGCTAAGCGAAATAAAATTGTCACTTTTTTTTACTTATTTGATTCTTCAATCCTAGGCTCTATTACCCTACTACTAAAAATAAAAACAATTAATTTTTAATTTTATTTCAAATATCCTTTCCTTAGGCCTTATTATCCGCAAATATTTTACTCCCAGTGCCTAAGTGGATGCTATCTAAAGATCTACTTAAGTCGGTCTATAAAATTTTTTACGCTATATTGTATTGTCTTTCATGATCTCAATCTAAATTAGTGGATAAATTGAAATTGAACTGAGATTAATATGTAAAACTCTCATATGCGAGAAAAAACATTCCACACGAATATACTGTTATCTTCTCATCCCAAGAAAACACATTACAAACTGTTTACACAAAGTTAAATTCTATCAGACTGTTTGTGCTTTTCCAATCCTTAAAGTGTGTCGATTGAGAAAATAAAAATAAAAATTCCTGCAGGAAAATGTAAACAGTTTCCCCCAAAATAAAAATAGAGAAGAAGGAAAATCTGATGATAGGATATCATTTCTGAGAGGAAGGAAAAATATATTTTACTTGTGTATCTCTACTATATATCTTCAGTCAAACGGAAACATTGTTTCACAGATAAGAAAAGCACGTGAACGGTAAAGAGGGATTGCTAACCATCATCTCTTCGGAATTTTGATTGAGCTGTAAATAAAGAAAACAACTTCAAGAAAAATTTAGTTACGTCGTTGGATCTTGGTAGGGATAAAGGAAGGATAAATAAAATTGGCCGGCTAATTTAACTTGAATTAAATTTCTGAAGGTGATGTAAAATGTGTTCAGAGAAATTTTCTGGAAATCGTTTCAAATTAATTATTTACATGAAATGAAAATTGAAAATTAATTTTCTTGGAACTCAAAGAGTTATGCATGCAAGCGAAGCTATGAATTTTTAAAGATAAATTTTAAACTAATCTGATGCAAGGTTATTTCAATTTTACACGGAACATTTGATTCCGTTTTAATCCTGCACTAATTATTATTATTAATTATTAATTTATTTTTGGGATTAGTTCAGACATAAAAAGGATTTTAAAAACCTTCGTATTCCATTTTTATAGCAACTATACATTTTTTTATAAGATAAACTTTTTAGAAACAATTTGTTTGATATTGTTGCAAAATTTCCAAATTTCGCCGAGGTCCGAAGTGAAGAAAGAATAGCTTGCTGAAGAATCAGGGTGTATGTAATGACGCCAATGAAGAAAGCGTGCATACAAAAAAATATGCAATAAATTTTACAAAAAATGTAATTAAATCGATTTTAAAATTGCAATTGATTCTCAGACTGTTACAGTGTAATAGATATTACTATATAAAGTATTACACTGTAATGAATTTTTCTATTAGAATCTAATAACTTTTATTGCATTCTGGCAATAAAATATATTACTGAAAATAATAAATAAAATCAAATACACCAAAATATCTCTCTACAAATTTTATTACATAGAGTACAAAAAACCATATCAATATTATGTAGCAAATGAGAAAATATTCTTGGGTAACTTATCGATTTTGTCCGTCTGCCTATATTAGTTAATGTGAACAACTAAATAGGTTAACTTCTAATGGAATTCTTGGTATCAAATTACCAGAGTAAATTAACGTAAATTTTATGCAGTATGTGGAGCACAAAAATTTTATGTACAAAACGCACTAGAGCTCAGTTAGCGTTGAGTCCACTTATATATATCGTCGCACGAATATTGATTTACCCCACCCGCCAAATTTGCTATTTTGAATTATGTACCTAGAGTTCGTGAGATTATTACTGAAGTCGAATTAAATACTATAATCAGCTCTTGTCTAACTTAAATATGTATTGAGATAAATAATGTTATGTTTATCCGATGTCATATATTTGCATCTTTTTCAAGATTTCATTTTTGCATACTAAGGGCGCCACGATCATTTATTCACGTTAATTCTGAAGACACCTTTAAGATACCAACACCAAACACTACTCAAAATTTTCCTCTCCAACTTAGAAGGTAAATCTATTTCTGGTCCACAAACAGAGTACTAAAACCAAACAAAACTAGGCACACTTTCACTACACTTTTCGGTTTCACTTTTATTTATTATTATTATTATGTCTATAAAGTCTAAACCACTATGCTAAATTTTTTTTTTTATAACAATATCATCAAACCAACATACGACTTGTTTTCATAAAATCGCTCCTGATTAACTAATCCAACAATGTCGTATACATCAAATAGACAAATAGCAAGTTTGAAGAGCCATTGATTGAAACATTAGTAAAAATTACATACCTACTGTGTTTTAATTGATTTCATTGTTTCATAATAGAAAGAAATGCACAACTGTAATAGAATTTATTGCGGCGTAGTAAAATTTGTAACCCAGTATTTTCATGTTAGTAATAGATTTTACTAGCACAACAATAAAATCTATTTTAGTGTCTGTAATAGAAAAACTTAGCACAAATAGTAAAATATACTACCAATATTTCTATTTTATTATTTATTTATAACAAAATAGACAATTTTATGAAAAATTGTAATAAGCGTCCGAACTTTTTCATATTTTCATGCTTCTGTAAAATTTATTACGCAGCAGCAATTGATTGATTGACTCACAAAAAAATAATCTAAGAGATGGCGCTGGCAGCCCCCCAATCCGTCTCTTACAATTTGTTTTATATTGTTGCGAAATCTCCGAATTTCGCCGCGGTGAAGAAAAAAAAGTCTGCTGAAGCCTTAGGCGTATGCAATGACGCCAATGAGTAAAGCGAGGAGGCGCTCACTAACGTGGCAACACGAAAGGCCCCGACGACAAAATAAAAATAGAGAAAAAAGACTGGTTCCACACAGTAGAGAGGTGCCAAGTATTTGACATATATTCAACCGATGAAACTTTTCCTTGATATGTTTTGGTTAATAGTCTGAAATTTGTTAGAAATATTTTGTAAACGATTATTTTGATTGGTTTAGTTAAACTTCGAATTAAAATTAATTAAAACGGCGTATATTATCTTGTCCGGTAGCAACCAAGAATGCAAACAATTTGCTTGAGAAAAGAGATCAGACATCCGGTGGAATTCATAAGTACCACTTATCTCACAAAGGACTGGAAATACGGATAGTAACATTTTAGAAATTTATTGATTGGTTTAAGTTTTTTTTTTTAAATATTTCATTAACATTTCACAGTATTTCTTTCAAATTTGCTATTGTTATAAATTTATTTGTCCTTGCGTTGAATTAATCATCGAAAATAAGCCGAACCGCTAGAAGTACAAAAACGATTTCTATCAACCATAACTTTAGTTTTGTAATTTACATAAACTACTCGTATATTACTGTAGTACTGTTCAACCATCAAATTTTCGGATTACAAGAAAGACTTCTATCAATTACACCTTGAATTCTAGATTTGTTATATGTCTATTCGTCGTAGTATAAGCTAATCATCACATTTCAGTATTTTAACCCATTAAAACCGAAAGTGATCCAGTAGGTGAAGAGATCTGAAATTTCGGTGGTGTATGTTTGGAGGCCCATGAAGTTTTAAAAAAACTGCTTTTTGATTTCTTCCAGCCGTTTGGGTTTGGGCGCCCGTAGCGTATACGCTACACTCGGCCATTCTCAGCACTAATTTGTCCAAAAAAAATAAACAAAAATAGAGAAAGACTAGTTATTTATTGAAAAACAATGAATGTAACGAAAAATTAATAACTTAAAAATAACATTATACAAAAAAAAACAGTATTCTTACTATGAAAAATCAATAATATTACAAGTAAAAAAAAATATTCCAGATTAAAAAAAAAACATTCAAGGTAAACCTTATTTTTTGTCTGCGAACACGAAATGGTACTTCTGGAAGCAGGGCACACATAGCCCAACATCGCATTTGACACATTCAGTAATACATTGAGTTTTAAAACCGTTGTTACTCCAACAAAATGGCCAATTATGATTGTATTTGGCTTCATCTTCTAATTTTCCAGTGGGCCGTCGATAGCCAGAAGGTGGTCGAGGTTCATTGAATGAGCGACAAAATTTGTCTGCGATGCTTCTCCGAAATTCTAACTGTGTGTATTTGTGCCCTGCTTTACGACTAAGTATCCACGAATTTTGGACAGAAACATCCACCAACCATGTAAAAATTGGAAAATACCATTTTTTTCCTCGAGCACCTATTCTGTATGCAGCAACATTTTGATCCATACGGTCAACACCTCCCATATATAGATTGTATTGCTGTATAGACATTGGAAGTGGAATCTGAACTCGTTTATGTTCGGCTCTGGAATATCTCGAAACGGAGCTGACTGGCGTTGAACCAAATAACGTGGATGCTACTGTAACTACTGCACTGTCAACCCATCTTGTAACTCGAATGTCCGAACGTTCTATTCGTGTGCTGTGTATTGGACCGCGTGGTTGGTTTTTCATAACATCTTTGGATGGTAAAGGACACGACTTCGGCACAAAATTTGCCCTTATAGTACCTGAGAAGAAGATTAAGAAAGGTAAAAAAAAAACAATAAAATAGATATAATTTTTTACCTGTGCCATTATAACCACGTTCAAGTAGACCCCTTAACACATGAGGTGTTGTAAAAAGGTTGTCAAAATAAAAGCAAAATGGAAGTGGTTTTATTGCTTCGTTAAATTCATCAAGCATTGAAAAGACCGGTGCTGCAGGTTTACCATATTTTTCGACGTGGTCTGGGTTTGTCCTAGGGTTATTTCCCTGGTACATTTCAAAATTTAAAAGGTAACCTAACGGTGTATTCAGGCAACACATTTTGTAACCAAATCGCAGTGGTTTGCCACGAATAAACTGCTTACACCCGTGGCGTCCATAGTACTCGATCATTGCCTCGTCGTAAGACAAATCCTTGTTCCGGTCGAAAGTTTCGAGAAAATCGTAGTTTTGATGCATCTGTAAATGGTCTTAGCTTCCAAATCTTGTCCGTTGTGTCTTCCCTAGCGATATCGATGAAATGAATGAACCGAAAAATAGTGAAAAACCAGTCACGTCTCATAGCATTACTAACAAGTCTATTTTGCAGATCACTTTCAAGTGACCAGTAGTGTCTTTTATTCGGTGTGTAATTATAACCAGTCACGATCATAATACCTATAAAAAGGTATATTAGTTTATATATAACAAAAAAGGCATATGTAATTTTGATCTATTACCTATAAATACTTTCATTTCTTTGCGTGTGATATTTGGGTTTGGTTCACCGCAAAAAACCGCATAAATATTACTCTGTTCATATAACAAGTCAAGCAATTCATCATCAAAAAATAAGGAGAATATTGCAAATGGCTCTAGATCAGCTAAGTCTGAATAACCGGATGCCGGGAATAATCCTTTCGGACCGGAATTAGTATCAGGAATCCATTTCATTGTATCAGTACTTGCTTTAGATTTTTTTCTTTTTTGAGGTTGTTTAGCTGGCTGTGCGGATGCTCGTTTAGCCCGGGTTCTTCATGGAAGAGGTGGTGTTTTTTCTATTGGCTTTGATATAATTGGTTCTGATGAACGGCATGGTGTTTTTTCGAATAGCCTTAATGTTCTCGGTTGTGGTAAGAGAAGTGACTCAGTGCCATCTTCCGAATGAATTTCCTGATGAAAATCAAATAATGGAGGTGTCGCTGCTACTGAATTAATCAAATCTACTTCCAAATTAGCAAAAGAGTTTTCTAAAATATCAGTCGCTTTTGATGCACTACATATAGCTTCTAAATCATCATCTGGTATTGGTGTCTCAGCTCGTACGCCTCTCACAATCATCTCACAAGGTTCTTCCAGCAGTTGCTTTGGTAAATTAAAAAATGTACCTCCAACTTCCTCATCACAAGAATCTTCTGCCGACTGATAACCAGATGCCGATGGTGGCTCATATATACACTGCCTCAACAACGTCTGCATCATCATCATCACCATCCAACCACGAAACTATCTCCTGTTGCATCTCCATGGCCGTGAAATATTTTCTGTATTGAACAATCCGTCAAGAAAAAACAATCGAAATTGAAAAAATGGTTGAAATTCTATTAAAAACGAACAAAGGAAGAGAATAAGGCAAATGGCCGAGTGAAGCGTATACGCTCATAAAAGAAAAAATAACTTGAACTGAGAATGGCCGAGTGAAGCGTATACGCTTCACAGAACTTCCGAGCGTCAAGAACCAGGCAAGATTCACCACAGCAAAAAAAATATTTTTTGTAATTATTCTTCACAAAAATTGAACAATACAGCATAACACGTTTTTTTATTTCTTTTAAACGAATAACAAAATAAATTTACTTACACAAGGCGGGTCGTGATTTTGCTTTTTTCATACACAGAGAAAATTACTTGAAACAAATGTAGGTCCTCACACTTCGGAATATGGAGCGGGAATTACGTGGCGATTATTTTTAGTGTGTATTATACCTCTATCTTCGCTATAAAACTTCTGAAGCACCACTTCATTATTGTAGTATTTATTTCACCAACTTTTGTACACAAAGGTAAATTACTGCAGTAGGAATTAATTGGTTAAAGTAGCCACGAGAAAGACTTCCACCAATTACACATAGAATTGTAAAATCCATATCAGCTGTCCTGTCAAACTATCACATTTCAGTGTCATTACATAGCTACGAAGAAGATTGATACCAACTACACCTCGAATGCTAGAGTTATGTGCTACTTGTACTTGCCCTCTTAGTGGTCACACAGCATTGTAACCTCTCATACCCCTTTTTAAACCACCCCCCCCCCCCAACACACTGAATTCTCAAATTATTATTTCGAAATATTGCAGTTAATAGAACAATCTGGACCAAGCTCTCGACTTGACCTTTTCTTTCCTTTACCTGATTCAAGGAACTCTTACTTACCCAACTACGTTTGTATATAGTAACTAACCCAGAAAAATAAACAAGCACTGCGTAACTTGCTCAGTTCACAACGTCAATAACAAAGGAAAGATCTGAGATAAACTTCAATGACGGGGGTTTTCTTCAGCATAGAAAATATTCAAACGTTTTTTTTTTTTTTTCTTAGTGCAGTGATGGGGATTTCCCCCGAAAAGAACAGGACGTGTGGAGTCTACACCTTAAATCCAACAGGTGGCGCTTTTATTATTCCTGTGAATTGCAATTCTTTTTAAATTTATCGATGCAATATTGACCGAGTTTATTGACAAAAATTAATTTATGGATTGATTGCAAAAAAAAAAAAACAAACAAAAATAAGTTTTATTTCCTTTGCACAAATTTACATTATACAGGGTTATTTCGTTGAGACATGCAAATAAGGTGGGTAGAAAATAATTTCTGAAGTATAGAATTTAAAAGGTCCAAAATCAGAATAAATTTGCCTAGGTACCCTCATAGGTACAAAAATTAAAGAGTAATTCTCTCCAAAACATCTGAGCAGCTAATGATTCACTGACGCTATAGTTTCTTTTATGATGATTATATCTATGTAGTAGGTATACATCAACCCTATATTTCCCTTTTCGGGTTTCTTTTCTACTACAGTATGAAATACTTTCCCCACTTGGGTAAATGTGTCATCTGCTTCCGCAGAGACCTATATACATAAAATCGCGATATTACTTCGGTTAATTTTATCCGATTTTTCATTCGGTAGTAGAGATCTCAAATATCATTCTACAAATTTTGTCCATATACAATTGTTACAATATTCGCCTCTTCTACGTATGTCGAGAGGGAGATTTTGTAGGCAACAACAATATTGGAGCCGAAAGTAGGTCAGCAAAAAAATAGAACTTGATCACTGATCTGAGTTCCAGTTGATCATCTGGCGATTCAGGGGGCCTAAGCTGAGTTCCACTTGAAGCTGGCTATTATTCTTTAGCTTTCCGTATTTCACTACAACCAGCTTCAAGTAGAACTCAACTTTGGGCCACTGAGTCGCCAGCTGATCACCTTGAACTCAGATCAGTGATAAAGCTCTACGTTGTTGCTGACCTACTTTCGGCTGAAGAGCTGATCAACATTACTTGTTGCTACTTCTCTGGAAGATTTGCAATATTGTTGCCTACGAAATTTCCCTCTGAGCATAAGCCGAACAGGCGAATATTGTGACAATATTGTTACCGAAAAACAGAAATTGAAAAGAAAAGGTAAAAATAACTACAAGTAAAATAAAGCAGAGACCCAACACCCTGAGAAAGTAGGTAGTTGTAGAATAATAAATAAAAGTTTGGAATGGTAAAAAGTACATGAGCTCATTCTAAGTAGTGCACTCTTCTGGACTCTAGAATACATAAAAAAATTAAGAAAAAAAAACAAAAAGTGTAGTGAAGAAAATATTTGGTGAATGCTAGGCTTAGATTTAGTTTGTAGATAGTTTTTCTTTTTTTTTTATTTATGTAAAATGTGCTTAGGAAATCTCGCGGTGAGACGCTAAGCAGGTGTTGGGGAAAAGTCTCACGTCTGAGCGCTTAACACGGTGAGATACTTGAGGATATGTGGCGATGTGAAGGCATTTTTATACCAAACTGTACTTTGTCTGTACCGCTGTATGGACCTGAATAAACAGGATGTTTTCAAATCTAATATTTCTCAAAATTCTACTTTGTGCTGTTTGAGCGGATTGTTTTTATTCAGAGTTAGTCAGTAGACATTAAATGTAAAATAAAAAATGATCCTAGTTTTTAAGTCAAGCGGAATCCAAAGAGTTCTTTCTATACAGCGAATATTAAATGATATAAATATTTATACATTCTATTCTATTAATCTTTCTCGAATAGTATCTAGAAGTTAGGTGGACGAACTGACTGGAAGGTCGAAACATGGTTGCTCCTTGACCTCTCCATTCCAAGAGCCCAAACCTCAGTGAAAACCAAAATAAAGTTACGCCCTGGCCTCATTATCCCAAGGAGCCGTAATCGTCGACCTCTTCTCCAGCTGAGATTCGTTAGAGTCACAGGCTCTATCCATAGTGGATAAGCCACATACCCACAACTCTAGCTCTCGCTCCTGCGACAACACAACAGTAGTCATAGGCACTATACATAAGGTATCGATACTAATCGCTACAGATAATTCGCGGCGGTGTTAGACACGGCGTCATATACTTATGTCTTCAAGCCCCCAATTACGCCAAAAGGTTGAATATCGCGACGGTGCGCTTAACACGGCGATAATTCGGTCTGGAGAATCCCTTACCAAATCGCTGCCATCAAAAACGCAACCGATATTTGGTATTCGGGTTTTCTACACACGGCGTAAGTTTCAATGCAAGTGGGAATGTACCTGAATGGTGCTCGCTGAGTTTTAGTTACTCAAACCTTGTCTTTCTTGCCCTTTTTAGAGGAGACAAGTCAGCAGGTGACATAAACAGGAACGGGTACCTTGGTACTTGAATCCTGAATGTTTTTCATTTTTTGTTTATTTATGTAATATGAAAAGTCAACGTCGCCATCATTAAATTAGTCCAAATGAGGTTTTTACGAAAGAAGATCGATAACCTTTAACTCAGCTGCTTGTAAAAGAACCAATAGTTCCACATGGAAGCTTCTTAGGCACAATATTTTTGGTCGGTAAATATGGACTCGCACTAGCTCAATGTTTACT
This sequence comes from Dioctria rufipes, assembly GCA_963924295.1. Classification (NCBI taxonomy): domain Eukaryota; kingdom Metazoa; phylum Arthropoda; class Insecta; order Diptera; family Asilidae; genus Dioctria; species Dioctria rufipes. The sequence continues at coordinate 346,558,712 of OZ002740.1, read as the reverse complement.
CTGTTGCTCCCATCCTGACCAATAAACTCTTGATGTTTATAAAAACTGAATATCTTTCTTTAAATCAAAATCCTATGAAACTAATTTAAAAAAAAAAAAAAAAACTGAAAATTACTCAAATTCTCCATTCGAAATTATAACCTAAAAGAAAGAAAACATTTCCCTTCCAATTATCTATTCCTCTATTTTCAAGCAATTCCTTCCTCCAAGTCCAATTAAAATTGACCTCGAAGGCAATTTACTTTTATTAGTTCGGGATTAATTCTCTTTGGCTTATTTTTTTTTATAAACACCATCCATACCGTAATGCGATATTAGACTTAATCCTTTCTGATGGCCGGAAGAGCGTCCTTTCCAATTTGTTGCCGTCAACAGTTTCTTAAGGTCCATTATCTCGTACTTAAAAAACACTTTGTATAATTTACGGACTAATTAAGTGTCTTGATGAAAATTCTAGTGTTATTGCTGGAACATTCAAGCATAAGTAAATGGCATAGAGTAAAATGGCTTTAAATGATAAAAGATTTTTTATATGACGAAAGCTGAGAAGATTATCGTCATATAAATCTCCATAGAGATTTATGTGGAGATTAAAAAGTTGTTTGGTGGAATTAAATTTATGTACATGGGTGACTAGTACTGTGTGGGGCTTATTTTTGTACTTGACGTAATTAAATGGGATAATTTCAAGTAATTTCAAAGGTGTCTCGTATCTGCCAAAAATCACTAATTCATTTGTTTTTTTAATACCTTTTTTTTTTAAACATTTTTTTTTTTCTAAATTGCAGATAATTTTATACACATTCAGCGTGGATAAATTAATAACCGCGTAATGTAACGAAATAATTTTCCTTTACCTCGAAAAGCTGAGTTAAATTAAGCAAAAGTATCGTCAATTTTCGGGTCGGATTCAACTGCGACTACCGTAAAGTCAATTAACATAACTCAACATCGTTTATTTGGGCAAATAGTATACAAGAATAAAATCTTTTTTAATACATATTACAATTGGCCTCAAACGAGGAAGAAGTCCATAAAAGACAAACATACAAAAAAATTGATGTATATAATTAATAGAAAAATGAAAAGTTACAATAATTCGCGATAGCTCTCTGCTCTGAGAAGTGACCCAGACAAGACAAATAAAGTAAATTACAGGTGTCTGGTTAAAAAATGGGCCCCATCCAACGAGGCTTTTAAAGGAATTTACAGAACTTGCATGCTGGATACTAGATGGGAAAGCTTTTGAAAGGTACGCAATCTGGACAAGATAGGATTCCTTGTAAAGGCTGGAACAGAATGAACGGATCAATGCCGGAGTAAACACGCAGCTAACTGTCAAACAACGGAGAAACTAAGGTGCTGCCCAGAATGAATTGCGTTGACTGCGTAAATGTCAATTCAGTTCAATTGTGAGAATTTCAGTGTTGTGCTTTAGATTGTTGAAAAATTATTAAAAATTGTGTGAAAATTAATAATATAAATATTTGAAATGGACAAATACGAAGCCTGTATAATGATGATGTTTGTTATTGTGGTTAGGACGGCAAATTTATCTAGAAATGTTGACGGATATTATAAAACATGCTTTGAAAGAATTAAAGAATGTGATCCAGAAGCATTCTTTAAGCATACGAGAATGACGAGACCAACATACGATCTGTTGGTAAATTTAATAAAGGAAGACCTCACAACAAAATCTATTAGAACTCCGATTCCAGCTCAATGCCGTTTAGCAATTACATTATCGTAAGCAATTACTAATATACATGAATTTTTAACAATATAAATATTTATTATTTAAGGTATCTATCGCAAGGTGTTTCCCATCAATTTCTCGCATGAAGTTACAAAGTGGGAAAGTCTACTGTAAGGGAAATTATTCTTGAAACGTGTGATGTGCTTTGGGAATGCCTACATCCTGTTTATGTCTCGCAGCCGAATGTGACGCACTACCAAGAAATCGCAAGTAATTTTTGTGAAAAGTGGAATATGCCGAACTGCATTGGAGCGATAGACAGGAAGCACATTAGTATACAACGTCCTGCAAATTCCGGTTCCTGCTTTTATAATTACAAAAGCCACTTCAGCATTGATTTGCTAGCAGCTTGCGATGCAAACTATCGCTTCACAGCTGTGGATGTGGGAGCATATGGAAGTCAAAGCGACGGAGGAAAAAGATTAACAGTTTCATAAAATTGTTTATGTTAATTCTTCTTTTATAGGAATACTAGCTTATTCTGAGTTTTGGAAACAACTGCTGGGAAATAAATTACCGTTGCCAGTGCCATCTCGTCTTCCCAATTCAACGATTGTATTCCCATATTATTTTATCAGGGACCCAGCATTCTCACTAAAACAACAAATGATGCGGCCATATCCAGCCAAATCGCTAATGCGTAACAAACGAATTATCAATTATCGGCTTTCAAGAGCACGTGTTGTTATTGAAAATACGTTTGGCATTCTTGTCGCTCGCTGGAGAGTGTTACGTTCACCGATTACTTGTTTCCCAGAAAACGCGGAAAAAGTAGTACTCGCAACGATAGCGTTGAACAATTTTATAAAAATGAACGAGTTAATACCTACATTTTGTGCGCCGAACTATGTTGATTGGGAAGATGAAGACGGTAACATACAACCTGGTGATTGGAGGAAGGAAGTCGACGACTTACCATCGGCTAGAATTGGTTCCAACAACGCCTCAAGGAATGCCTTTCAATTGGAGAGACGCTGATGAGGTATTTCATCAATGAGGGTGCAATTGAGAGGCAAAATAAAATAAAGTGAAATCAGCGGTAATTAAAATGAAACTTAAAGCATAGTTGGTATAAATAAAAACGCTGTTTAATAAATTGATTAAGTAAATGTTTATAAATGAAAAAATTAAAATGAAATTCAAAAATTCAAAATGAACAAAACAGATAAATAAAAATATTAAATATTAAAAAAAAAAAAAAACTTCAAGTTTCCCTCTCCAATTCCTCCAACTGAACTTGAGCTAAATGGCATAAAATTTCAGCACGCACTCTAATGCGCGTGGCCGGTCGCAAAGTATTTATAATACAAGATGCTGCCTCAATGCCTCGTTGGGGCTTTTTGGTGTTGGATTTGTGACAGGTATAGATTGCTGCTGCGGGGTCTTCATGAAAGCATTCAAGGTGTCCATTGTTTGCATCAATTTCTGCTCGATTCCTTTATTGTTGCGTCTGCTCCTTCCTGAACTTTCCACACCACCACTGGATGTTAGATTAGATTAGATTCGTAGAGGGGTGTGTAGGCACAGCCTCGCAATCACCGCGACTTAAAAGATCTATTGTGAGTCCCCGTTGAATTTATTCCCTTTCTAGGTTCAGACTGTTAATAAAGTCTAGGATCCTTCTGGGATTGAGGTTCCGTACGTAGTTAGGTGTAGGAAAAGCATGTTCGAGATGGAGTAATCTCCGCCTGGTCAATGCTTCGCAGTTGCAGAGCAGATGCTCCGAGGTTTCATGAGCATCCTGGCAAAAGCGGTAGGATGAAGTCTCAGCCAAGCCCATCTTGTTAAGGTGATACCTCAAGGGGCAATGGCCTGAGAAGAGTTCTGTAATTATTTTGAGCTCTGTTTTCTTGAGGAGTAATAGTTCTTTTGTTTTTCCTCCAGAGGTGTCGATAAACTTTTTTGCCTGACGAAGTCCTTGTAGCCTTTCCCAGTATAGGGATTTTTGTTTGTTCTCCCAGTTATTTAGGGCAGCTTTGAGGTAACATTTTGAGGTGCCACAAAATGGCTCCGGTCCGACAAAGGGAGTTTCCGCTCCTCTTTTGGCTAGGCCATCAGCAATTTCGTTGCCTTTATGGCCATCATGTCCAGGTACCCACATGAGGATAACTTTGTTTCCTCTTAATAAATCTTTTAGGGTTTGTAGACACTCCCAGACTATCCCTGACTTGATGGTGTAGGACTTTAAGGCCTTGAGGGCAGCTTGACTGTCCGAGAGAATATTAATAGTTGAGCCATTTATGGCTCTTTTAATGCAGGTATTGGCGCATTCTTCTATGGCCAATACCTCGGCCTGGAATACGGTAGGGGTAGAGCCCAGCGCCTTTGATATATGGCATCTGGGGCCGTATACGCCCAGTCCGACTCCACTGTTCGTTTTTGAACCGTCTGTATAACACACCATCGATCCTTGATGAAAGGACGGTTTAGTGGAACGCCATTGCTGTCGGTTTCCCAAAACCACATCGAATGGTCTTACAAAACCCACCTTGGGTGTGATTATATCAGATATTGTCGTCATTTGCTCAAAGCGTATCTGTTTTAAGATACTTAAATGACCAACCAGATTCCCTGGTTTTAACTGTTTCTCTTTTTGCAGTCTTATAGCACTGGAGATTGCTTCCTTTTTCACCTGCAGATGTAGGGGTGGAAGGTTTAGTAAGGCTTCCATGGCTGCTGTAGGACAGGTCCTCATGGCACCAGTTATTCCTAGACAGGCAAGCCGTTGTGTTTTTTGAAGCAGAGCCTCAGCCTTCTTTTCATTAGTTTTTGGCCACCATGCGAGGGCCGCATAGGTGACCATGGGTCTAACAACCGTGGCGTACATCCAGTACATCATTTTTGGCTTCAGACCCCATGTTCTGCCAATGAAGCGACGGCACGTGTAGAGAGATCCTATCGCTCTTTCCGTCACTCTAGACAGATGCGAATTCCAGGAAAGTTTCTTATCTAAGGTGACCCCCAGATATTTGACTTCTTCTGAAAATATCAATTCCGTGTTATCGAGCAGAGGAGCCTTTAGTGAAAGCTTTGATCTTCTCGTGAACGGAACGATAACCGTTTTGTTTGGGTTTACACTGAGGCTTTTGGTTAAGCACCACGTGCGGACTTTATAAAGGGCTTTTTGCATGAGGTCGGATATGACTTGGTCATGCTTGCCCCGTATCGTGACTACTAGGTCATCCGCGTAGCCTTGTACGGTAAAACCCGAACTGGTCAGCTTCTCTAAGAGATCATCAATCACGATCGACCATAGGAGTGGAGAGAGAACTCCTCCTTGTGGGCAGCCTTTAGCTGCAGTGATCGTGACTGAACAGTTTCCTAGAGTAGTAGTTATCCTCCTGCTTCTAAGCATGGAATCTATCCAATTAACCGTGGGGGGCTCGAAGCCCTTGTCCTCGGCAGCTGATTTAATTGCTTCGAAGGAGGTGTTATCAAAAGCACCTTCTATGTCTGCAAATGCACATAAGGCCACCTCTTTTGCTTCAAGAGCTTTTTCGAGGTCTTTAACCAAAGTGTGGATGGCAGTCTCGGTAGACTTGCCTGCTTGATAAGCGAATTGCTTAGAATGAAGTGGTGATTTAATCAAAACTTCACTTCGAATATGTAGGTCTAGGATTTTTTCCATGGATTTAAGTAAAAATGACGAGAGACTAATGGGTCGGAACGACTTGGCTAGAGAGCTAGCTCTTTTTCCTGCTTTGGGTATAAATACCACCCTGACGTCTCTCCAGCATTGGGGAATATACTCCAGAGCATAACTGGCTCGAAAGATGTTTTGTAGTGGAAGAAGTATTTCTTCAACCCCTTGCTGTAGTAAGGCAGGAAAGATGCCGTCCCCTCCAGCAGATTTAAAGGGTTTAAACGTACCAACGGCCCATCTGACCTTGTTAGGAGTGAAGATTCTTCCCGCAAGGCTCTTACCCCTGTTAGAGACCCTGTAATTGCCCACCTCAATTGGGTCTGGAGCTACTATTCCTTGAGCGGGACTGGTAGAGTCGGGGAAGTGAGTTTCTAATAAGAGCCTGACTGTTTCCTCACAACTCTCGGTATAGTTCCCGTCTTCTTTTTGAAGTGAGCATATACCATTCGTGTGATCCTTCGAAAGTACATTATGGAGCCTGGTAGCTGCGGGCAGTTGCACCACTGGATGTAGACATGAAAGAGTCCTCCGTGACTTCTATTTGCTTATGCATTGGGTCTATCAAGTTGTTCCTCACATTCCGGACTTGCAAAGCTCTTTCCGTCGTGGGAAGCTCTGACGGCACGCTTCCTTCAAACGTCTTCTTGCTGCAGTGATTCGTTCTAGTGCTGGAATTACATTAGTTATATACATATTGATAAAGAAATCCAAGTAATGCAAAGTAAACAATAACTTTACCTTCTAGGTTTTATATGATCTTTGAGGAATGATAATTGTTCAAAGTGCTCCCACATTCATATATCTGGAGCTCCGCTTCCAGAAGGCAAAATTCTCAATTTCGCTTCCTTTACATATCGGTCCCGGAGTGACCTCCAACGTCTCTGACAATCTTCAGCTTAAAATAAGACAATTGTATTAATAAATATATAATGTGAATTTTATTATTAAAGCTTTAAATATTAATAATATTAATAAAAATATGAAATTTAAATGAAATTCATTATTACCTGTAGACGATAAATCCTCTGCGATTTTTTGCCATTTCTGCATTTTCGAAAAAATATTTTTGTATCCCGAACTCTTTTTGGCATACAAAATTTCGTATTTTTGGACCTCGTTGATTAATTTTTCTTCAAAATTCATCTTTATTCTAGCAAATATCTCGCAACCCAAACAATTTCCTTCAGCTGTCAAAAATTTTTAATCCGGCAGTTGCGTTAAAGTTGACCAACTTTCTTGCGGCAAATCCGCCAACTCCGTTCACTGTGTGCGCACTAACGTATTTCAAATGCATTCAACTTTTGCGTGACGTTTCTATGTGGCAGTGATCCGTTCATTCTGTTCCAGCGGTAAAACGAGGAAAAATAACGTTTCTGTCTGGATATGAATTTGTAAATTTAAACATTTCCCTGACGTAAAATGATTTATTATTTTTATGCAGGTTAAAGAAGAGCACTAAGGCTCTTTTCTTGAGGTAAGTAATAAACGGGCACCCCATCAGAAGATCGCGGTAAGGCAAGACATGCTCATATCTGTGAAGGCCTAAAAGGAAGCTATCAAGTCGGAGGAAAATTAAACTTACATACTATATGTGAAGTAAGACAGATGTAGTGTCTTAACCAATTTTAAGCCGATTGATTTTGGCAAAATATTGGCTGACAGCTAGAGCCTAGTGAGTCCGGAGTAATTTTTAATAATTTGAGAATTTGTATTGTCACAGCAGTTCATGATACCAAAATTCTTCACCTTGCTAGCAAAAGACAATGTTACCATCCAGAATTACGGGTGGGATATTGGACAAATGTGATGGACCGTTGTGAAAAATAATATATTGAGACTTGGTGTGATTCTGTCTCAAAACATTAGTCCTTGACCGTGCTTTAATTCTACTCACATTATCATTATTGCATACTTTTCCGCCATTAAACAGGGCAATAGATCTGTTTAGATATAGCTAGACATCATCAGCGTATAAGTGAATACTGACATCGCGACAAATTAGAAGAAGGTTGTTTGATAAATAAACAAAATATCTGCGGCCCCTATATTGAACCTTGAAGTAAACCAGTCGGGACAGAAAGTGAATCATACAACTTATCATCCACGTTAACCTGTTGGTGGCGTTCTGGCAAGAAGCTCCCAATAAAAGTAGAAGTGAAAGCCGTAAAGTCAACAAAATGTAACAACCTGTGATTGATACCAATGAAAGTCTTTGAGAAATCAAGCAAAACTAAAATAGTGGGATTATTCAGGTCTAAAGCTGCTCTTATATTACTAGTCAATTTTTGTACGGCAGTCTCGAAGCTATGAGAACGACGGAAACCAGACTGCAAACATGACAAGAGCTTATTACTTTCCAAGTGACAAAAAATCTGGAAGCTAATTAGCTATTTCAGAAATTTAGATACAAAAACTTAAGATACTGATTCGTCTAAAATATCCAAGAGATTCCGGAGAAGGTGTTTTTGTAGACAGATTTCGGTATACCGATACAGTTTAGGACTTAGGGCTGAAGAAAATTATAAGAATTTTTCTAACGCTTTTTATTTTCCACGATTGTTATGATATTGATTTGAAACTTTCGGCAAAATATTAGAAACTCTTCAGTTCAAATGCTACCGCAGTTTTTTTTGTAAACTTGTTAATATTTTGAATACCCCGTAACTCGAATAAAATTTAATGCTACATGTTTATTTTAACACGAGAATGAAGACTGAGGTAATTTTATTTATTAGCTCAAAAACCGAATAAGTCTCGTAAGTTATTTATTTTATAAAAATCAATTTGGAAACCTACATTGTGATAAAGGGTAAATGATTTATTCATTTTCTTAACCTAGATGAAATCCAAAAGGCATACTAAGGGCCTGTCCGGATCCAAGTCTTCGCCTTCGTCTTCGTCTTGTTATTACAGCTAGTGACGTAACACAACAAGCTCAGCTATTATAATAGTTAGACGAAGACGAAGCTAACCTGTCCGAATTCATTCGTTTGCTCAGCTTGATTTCACAGACAGCAAACAAACATAACCTCATAATACGTTGTCTATTTAAATAAGTCAACTCGAACCTTGACTCGGTGATCAAGCTAACCAAATGTCAAAACTGTTATACAAACTAGCAAAGCTCGGTAGCATAGACATGGATTCGGATAGAGCTTGTCTCGATGTTACGTCACTAGCTGTAATAACAAGTCGAAGACGAAGACGAAGACTTGGATCCGGACAGGCCCTAAGTATATCATTCCATTTGCAACACCTTCAAATAAGGCTAGTGGAGAAAAATGGGTTGGGCACCCATGCATAATATTAAAAGTTATTTTGATTTTTGCATGTCCGTCTGTTCGTCCGTCCTCACGACAACTAGAGAACGCGTTCATGTACGGAGTTGAAATTTTGCAAACGTGTTTTTTTAAAAAAAGGAGTAAATTTAAATTGGAAACTGAGACAAACCCGGGTAGCTCCTACGTAGGGTTGCCAAACAAAAATTTCGTTTTTTACTACATATTTCGACAGTGCCGGAGAGCGCGTCAACTTCGAAAGTTGAAATTTTGTATATGGCTTTTTTTTTAGAAAAATCAAATATAGATAAGTTCAAAATCGCTAAATCTGGCAGCCCCTTCTTGGTCTTGCCATACATTTTTTTTGTGTTTTATGTATACTGTAAAAATGATCAGTCCTAGAGACGTTTTTATTGTACTGAAAAGTTCTTCAAAACATGAAGTCCTATGAAATTTGTTATAATCATTTTTACTGTCCGGGAACCGTTCACTTCAAAAATCAAACTAAATAGAGGGGTTACCATACGAAATTACATACCGGCATTCATCTAGGGTATCATAGGGAATTAGTCTTAGACCAATTCTAGCTCTTTTACTTGGTTAACAAAAAAAAAGTCAGATAAAAGTTATGTGTCGTGTTTTTTTTTTAATCGCCCTCAAAAATTTTGTTACATTTTATTGTTTTGAACTTAATGGAATTTAAAAATTTCTTTTGGCGAAATGGTATGAGCTACGGAATCAAATCTTTTACATTGTATGGGCTTCACATGCAGCTCATTTGAAAATTAGCAATTTAACTCAATTATTCAAGTTACTCTATGTATGACCAAAAATGTGCTCGAATTGGTAGAGTTTGGTGAAAAATCTCGAAAATTTGTAATAACTCGAAAACTACAAAAAAATCGTAAAACATACATAGAGCTGATGATTTGGGTTCCCCGATTTTAGGAAATAAAAATTGAATTTCAATATATCCAAAAAAGGAGTTCTTATGTGCTTAGATGAACTCAGGGCGCGACTTTAGAACCCTGTTTTTCCGACCCCTTTTCGACTTTTGACAATATTAATATTATTAATATTAATGTTTTTAGTTCTACCCTCCTGACATTCAAAAGATCAACTTTAGCGGAAATAATACAACTTCCATGAAATTTTCTCTGTAATGCTTTTACACTGTTTCCTTTGGCTTTCTTTGCCCTTTTCACTTTCTGAATCTCTTTCTTCTCTTTTCCTAATTAATTAATTTTATTAATTTTACACTTTTTGTATTTTTTGTAGTTTTACAATTTCAGTTTACCTTTATCACATTTTTGATATTTATTTTATTTATTTTATTGGATTTGGTTCTCATTTTTGTAGTTATAGTAGACTATATATAATCTGACTTCTGCTATTATTTTGTATTTTTGTTTTTTTTAGTCTTTACAACTTTAGTTTACTATTTTCTATACAATAATCAAACTAAGCAGTTTTACTGAACTAGGCACAGAAACAGAATTGGATTACACTCGATTTTACTTGTGTTACACGATGACATATGCTGTCGGGTTACAGAAACCAGAGAGGGTTTTGTGAAGATTTCTGTACGGGGCCTTATGTAACCAATATTCACTTTCGTGTTTTGATAAAGAAGTTTCCGATAATTGTTCCTAATATCACGTTCTATAGAAAATAAACTGAGATTTCTGGAACACTTGTCTTTAAGACAGACCGTGAGGAGGTACTTTAGGTGGTAATCTCACAAGCTTGTGTTATTGTAGAACCGAATTGGAAAATTATTTCTTAGCTTTCACCTGAAAGAAATTTAAATTAAGTCTAGATATCTCTTCTCTTTTCCCCGGCCATTATGCGGTGCTTCTGTATAGTAAACTTTAAATTTTGTTGTATTACAGAAAAGTGCCGGGAAATTATTTCTTATTCTATACCTGGAAGAAAATTTAAATATATCTAGAAAGTGCTCTCCTCTTTTGTACAGCCGCTATATGGTGGCTCGATTTTGTGCTATCACAGAGAAGTGTCGAGAAATTTTTATTGTTTGTTTTATGCTAGGTTTTCAAAGAAAATTAAATTACATTTAATGGAAGAAAAAATCACTTATCTTGTGCCTAAGCCGTTAGATAGCTTGTTTCCACCAATAGGGGGACTCAGAAGAGACCCGTTGGGTGCTCCTGTTTATGAAGTGGAGTCGCCCGTCTTCCGAACATCTCTCCCCTGAAATCTCTCTATCTTCGATGCAGGGTTTTATGGAATTATATATATTTTTTTTGGCTTACAATTCACGCTTTTTATTAACAAACTAAATGAAACTTATTACAACTTTTTCTTTGAGCAAAAAAAAAACACTTCCACTTGTAAAAAAATAAATTCTATGCTGCTTCGCCTTGTCCGCCTTGAAAGAGAGAAAACCCCAAGAAGTGTTTCTTCTACTACATTCTCGTGGCCGTATCAAAATTCTACAGCGGTCCATCGTTCTCGGTGGACCCTGCTCCGACGTGCAGCCCTAATTGTCTTCTTGTATTTATCAGAAGATTTGGAGCTCATTTCTGCATCGCGGGGACCTAACTTTGAGATCTTGCAATGCAATATTGTGAAAATAGTTACCCGTAAACCATTTAAGTGCAATTTTTATAACATTGGTTACACCTACTCTTTTAAATTACTCCAAAAATTTAAAATTGACCTTATGAGGATAAGATTTATCCTTTTAATTTAACGATCTGATCAATATTTCTATGCGACTTTTTTTTTATCTATGGTAATGATTATTTTCGGTCTATTATTAAGTTTGATACTTAGAATGTCTCAGTTAATAAATAAATTTATTTAAATTTAAACGTTGTCGGATTTATTGATTAGTTAATTATTTCCAGGTTTTACCCAAAAGTAATTAACATAATTTCTAATTACATTAAAATATATACTCACAAGAAACTAAAAACCGCTTGTAGCTGCTAATTACATAAAAGTTTCATTAAACTACAAAAGTCAATTATGAGCAAGCAAAATAAGCGAGTACTCAAGGCATAATAAAGTTTTCAAAAGTTTCCTTATTCCTTGAGAGCTTACGCCTCATCCCATATACATTTGTGTATGTACAATGGTTCTAAGTTTCTTAACAACAATATCTTATGCACATGAATGTACGTATTGGAATATGCGGGACTGAATAGCAATTATTCCGTCCTTTAGAAATCTTCAACTTTGATTCACGAAATGAATTTATACGTATAATATTAGTTGGTAGTGAATTAAAAATGTCCTTTTTGGATGCTTTTGTCAGAACACTTAAGTCTTCTTCTTTTGGAATTATTTATCCAGCAATTTCATCGATTTTTCAATAATGTCAACAGAAATCTGTGATGTAGGTATGTATCTCTCTAGATAAGTTCAAAAGTCAACACTTTTGAAGGTTACTTTATAACGAATTGAATGACGTTAGTTAGTAATTAATAATTACATTTTCTAGGTACATCGCTACGCTATGGCATGCCTCAACCTTTGAGTGTATCAATTACTTTAGAAAGTCTTTGCTCAACTTGACTTATATTGTACGTCTTCTAAAACAATCTGTGTGTAGAAAGGCAACACCAAAAATGCAGTGAAAATCACTTTTCAAAGGAAATCAATAAAACTTTTACGTAACTCATCCTTCAAATCCATTAAGATTCCTTGTGCAAAAATATGGGAGTACTACTACTATCGATGTGCTATTGGTATGTAGGTATGTGCAGTGTATATATTTAGTGCGATATGTATATATGAAAATCTATTTTGAGCAATAGCAAGTACCCTTAATGGAGATGCCATTTATGCGATATTAAGGATGAGAAAATTTACTCCGTATAGTTTTTTTTCTTTTACATATGCACATTCCTACATAAAGGCATACAAACATATATAAGGATTCATAGTAGTGTGAAAATAGTAGCGCCATTGACTTTTAATGACCTCATTTTTACCGTGATTTTATAAAGTTTCACACCATAGAAAAATTTATTTAATCGACATACAAAATCTTAACGAACCTGTTGAGATTAAGTGGTTATGTGGCATACATATAAGTATGTAACGTGTGCAAAGTATTCAGGATATAGGAAAACGGAAGGTTTATTGAAAATTAATTAACGTGTATAAGGATATGGATGTAAGTTGTAAATTAGAGATTCTGATTATTAGAAACGCTTGGAAATTTAAGACCCATAATGATGATGATGATGATGTTTGTAATGTGGATATAATTGGAGTGCAAGAAATACTGGTTGACCGGAGAGTTCGGGCGGATTATGAAAATGCAAAATTTTTTAATTGGAAATTATTTTTTTTTCAAGTAAGACCTGTATGTGCATACACTAATTTTGTTCAACTACATTTCTTCATCTTTCGGATAATTTCATAATTACTCGCTCATAAAATTCCTGGGTTTTTCTACCAAGAAGTGATTTAAATAGAGATCCAAAGAGGAAAAGTTCATTCCATTAACCTGTTCTTAGAGAGGGGGCGGGGGTTGGGGGGTGTCCTTATGACTTATGCGGTAATGAGTAATACCTTGAGTCAGTTGCGCAAACAATTTCGCCATGTGAGTAGACTGCGTTATTTATGTACTTTCCTTTCTAAAAATTTTATAAGTTTGTAACGTTGAGTGTAATTGTGCGGGTAGTCAGGAAATTGTTCAAGGCCATTCTCCCGACATTTCGTGGATCAGGACGCTGATCTAGTTCTGCTGATTACTGGCGATATCTTATTTTAAATAATTCACAGTACTTATTCGCGTAGACTCACTTATTTCTACACGGAGGGTATGGAATAGGAGCGTGCGCTGACCGCTTTTCAGGTCAATACGGGGGTATGGGAATGGAATTGATGCATGTGCTTACCAATTAAATAACTTCTTATCAAAAATGCAGTCTGGTTTTCGTGTTGGCCACTGATATCCGCATGTCTCTTGATAATAATTTATTGACCGCTTCAGTATTACCAGATTTCACTAAAGCATTTGATTCGGTCAATCATTGCCTTCTTCTCCATAAGTTGCACAAAGTATATAATTTTTCTAACTCTGCCATTAAAATTATTAGTGAGTTCCTATCCGGACATATCCAGCAAGTAAAGATCGGCGACATTAAGTCTAATTGGAAAAGAATTTCCAGTGGAGTGCCACAAGGCTCTATTCTTGGTCCACATCAATTTTCAAGAAGTGAGGTACAGCTCCTGTTTTGTGTTTCAACATATTACTGGCACGATCCGAACAATAAAGCAATTTTCATGCAAAGTATACATGAATGTATCAAAAATTGTGACAGAGTCAGTAGAGTTAATTTATTTTCAGTCAATAAATACACTAATAAGCTCTGTAACATCTTTAATATAACAACGTAAGGATTGGTTGAGTTTTGCATGTTGGTTGAGTTTTACATGTTTTTTTATGTATAGTAATTGTTTTAAGGGGTTCTCAAACCCTGATATACAGAAACATAAATTATGTGCCACCTGAAATAACAAATCGGTCAATCCATTGTTATAAGTCAGTGAGCACAACAAATTCTGCTCATTGACATCAGTTCTTTAAGGTCATAGCAGATATGGTATACGAGTTTTTGTGTGTTATTCGTATGGCATGAGTATCGGTTTCAAAATCGACGATGGCTCGACTTGATGACGAAACCAATGGGTAAGCCTGAAGCGCCGTACACGAGTAGATAAGCAAAAAGCATTTATTTTTTGAGAAATTTACAGCGGAAACAGAGTTTTCATTAACTCTCGGTGACCAACAAGATTTACCTTCACTCTCTGTCAGCCTCCAATAATGCATAAAAATTCTAAAGAAAAAATTGAAGACATTGTTAACTGGCAGACGCGTTTTTATTATTTTTCTATCTGATTGACTAAATATGCAGACAAATTAAATTTTACACAGTATCAAAGCAAATAAATCAAATTCATGTTGAACTCGTTGTAAGTAGAGACATATTTTATGTAACACAGATTCTACTATACGAGCTGTAAACAAAAAACATGAAAGTTTTTACTATAAGCAAAGACTTCAACCTGAAAAACAACTGAGTTTCTTATGCAAAGATTTTGTGTATCCCTTATGAAATCCTAAAGACAATATGTCTTCATTTGAAAAATTTTGCAATTCAAATATTTTTTATATCATTTTTCTTAGGATATCAAGTATCAACTGGCATCATCGACATGGTAATTTGTCATGAGAAAATGTATCAGACGACCTTTCTCTGAGGGTAACGTGTAAATAAAAAGCCACTCACTGATGTAATCTTTAGGGAAAACATTGACTATATGTATAAGAAAACTTCTCTACTGTATTCTGTAAGGTACTAAATATCATATCTCTTGAATATCTAAATTTCTACTGACAGCTGAACCAATTCGCAGGAGTTTTATATCCATTACTTTTGTCAGCGTTGAAATTTCGATCCATATCAAGACAGATTCTATTTCCATGTTGAAAAAACTAGATACTTTTATTGTAGTTACGTGACTGTTTCCAAAATCGAAGATGATATCGAGGACCCCACTTCTATGGGATAAATGAGCACCAATAAAATGCAAATGAAACGAAGAAAACTACAGTTACATAATAATATTATGTTGGACCAGAAACATGTTGGTTTACTTAAATTATCTCATTTGTAGACAAGAAGAATTGTGTCCCTGCAAAATGTTTTTATTGTTCTTGTGGACCAATGTCATTGGCTTGTAACTTTTATTTTAGATTTGAAGCTTATCTTACTTCTCTTGTCTTTCAGTTGACCTTGCCCTAAAATAAACTACTTTAGCTTGGACTTTGCTTAGAAAATTAGTTAAGTTTTTTTTTTGTTTTTAATTCCAAACATTTGTACATTTGTTCGCGTAAGTCCAACCTATATAATTGGCACTAGTATACAGGGTGTCCCATATGTGGTCTGGCATCCGAAGACTGCGGATAGGTCATGCTTAGACAAATAAAAAATTGTATGATTGGGGGAGGAAATCGTAACGATATCCGAGATAGTGGGACTTTAATATATTTGGGTGTGTTTTTATAGATCATCCTGTAACCTCTGAACGTTACACCCTGTGATGATGATTTGAACTTTGGTATACATAGATCTAAACCTTTCTGCGTTTTTTGCACTTTTTCTTAAGTATCTCCAACGAAAATGGCTGAAAAAGTTCAATAAGTGTCAGAAAGTAGGCAATTATCTTTTGGAAATGAACTTTTTCAGACATTTTCGCTGGATGTGATTAAGAAAAAGTGCAAAAAATGCAGAAGATTTTAGTTGTCGGTGAAATCTTTCTACCATTCCGTTTGCTTGGTGGTGATATGCACAAGTGTGCGAATTCGATGCTATCCTAGTCATTTTGTTAACTCTGCGACTCGAATTGTCTGCCCTGATCGGTAGTGATTTTGATTGGGACTCCGAAACAAGAGATATATTGGTGAACAAAAGTTTTTGCGATGTTTTCAGCGGTCACGACTTTTATGGGATATGCTTCGGGCCATCTCGTAAATCTGTCGACTATTGTTAATAGGTATGAATAATTGTTTAAAGGTGGCAGAGGTACAACTATATCCATGTGGATATGCTCAAAGTGTCCGCTGCGAATTTTAAAGTGTCCGAATTCGGACTTGCTATGATGATGTACTTCAGACCACTGACATGAAATGCATGTATTTGACCAGTCATCGCAGTCTTTGTAAACGAGTGGCCAAAAATATCTTCCAGTGATTTTCTTACGTGTTGCGCGGATTCCATTATGCGAAAAGTTGTGTATTGAATCAAAAACTACTCTTCGTAGTTGATGAGGAACGAGGAGGCAGATTATGCTTGAGCTAGTTTCGCACCAAAGTTTTTCTTCGATCACGGGAATCATGATTAGATCAAACTTGGTGGTTGATTGTGATCCCGGATGTCTTGATATTATTGCTTGAAGCTCCTCATCATTTTCTTGCAGTTGACTGAGTGACTTTAATGTAAGATCGAGATTGTGCATCTCTGTTCCGGCTCGTAAAAGTAGATCAGCGACCACATTTTGT
Organism: Dioctria rufipes; assembly: GCA_963924295.1. Taxonomy (NCBI): domain Eukaryota; kingdom Metazoa; phylum Arthropoda; class Insecta; order Diptera; family Asilidae; genus Dioctria; species Dioctria rufipes. Next base: position 346,541,991 of record OZ002740.1, on the reverse strand, counting down.
TTCCCTGTGATGGTCTTATGACGCTTGTGAATTTTGATATGTAATCTAAGTGGCGAGCTTGGCGAGGACTACGCTCGGTTTTAGAAGGGAGTGCCTTTGTTATAGGTTTATGAACTGTATAGATAATAAATTTTCTGCCTTCAACAAAACAGTGAAAATGTTTCGATGTTAAATATATGCCGAGAAGTTCGCGATCGAATGCGGTATGTTTTTGTTTCGTGCTGGATAGCTTCTTCGAGAAAAAAGCAAGAGATTCACAATTTCCTTGATTACATTGTTGTAATACAGCTCCTATTGCAGTGTTAGACGCATCTGTTGTGATACTGTACACAGTGTTCTCGATTGGGTGAGCTAGAAGCGGTGCTTCTGACAGTTTCTTGTTTTGTTTTTATAAATGCCTCATTACAGTGTTCAGACCAAGTGAAATGATTTTTGTTTTTGTGTGTTTTCAATATATTTGCCAAATGTGAGTGTATGGGTGTTAGTAACTCGGCAAGCTTGGGAATAAATCTATTATAATAATTCACCATACCAACGAATTGTTGTATCTGACTAATGCTCGTGGGTGCTAGTAAACTGATAATAGCGTCAACTCGTTCTTTGAGTGGGAAGATACCATTTCCTCTAATTGTATGTCCGAGAAAATTTATTTCTCCAGCTCCGAATATGCATTTCGGTTTTATGGTTAATCCGAAATCAGACAATCTTGGGAAGTATACCTGCGTTCTCCAAACCGAAAGGCATTCTAGTAAATTCATATAATCCAAATGGAGTTGTTATTGCTGTCTTATAGACGCCTTCTGGCGCGACGGGTATTTGATGGTAGGCCCGTACTAAGTCAACTCTTGAGAATACCGTACTACCACGTAGCTGCATCGAGAAGTTATGGATATGAGAGATCGGATACCTTTCGGGTATTGTTATGCCTTAGTTCTGTGCACCATCAAATTTTACTGGCTTTTCGCATCGGGGTCACCAGTTGTATGCGACTTGTTACGATGGGTGCATTAACTATAAGTTCTTCTTGGAATATCTAGTGGAATATGGGGCAGAACAGGGTCCTGGCTGGAATGGGTTTTTTTTTGTTCATATACATTATGAATGCAATTATTTTTTAGCGACATGTTGGTACAAGCTTTAGGTGTGCATAAATTTTGAGACAAAATAGTTGTTGTTGTTGTCATATAAATCGAGTTTTTACATAGTGGGTGCATTAGGACTCGTGGGTGAAATAAAAATTTTATGTATTTTTTCTCAAGGTAATTATTATTATTATTATTATTTACTAGTGCAAATTTCGGAGTTTAATGTTTATTCGTTTACAATGTTTTTCACAATAAAAAAAGCAAACCGCAGATCTAAACCAGCAAGTGACAGTAATATCGCTAAAAAAATTCACTGCCTTTTTTTCGTACACAACAGAACCGATGAGATACGTAGGTATCGGGGTGCGCTAGCACCCACGTGCTATGGTGCATAGTTAGGAAATTTCTCATCTGAAGTCTACAATAAAGTAAAAAGTGATTGAGTGAAAAACATGCTTAAGGTTTCTGAATGAAAACTTTTTTATTAATTAACCGATTTTTATGAATTTTTTTTATTTATATTGAAAACATTTAGCTCTTGTCCTGGAGGGTTTTATTTTTTCGAAATTCATTTTCGACCATTTACATTATAATGGTTAAAGTTAGACATTTTCGAAATCGAATAACTTTTATTTGAATCGTACGATTTTTCAATTATAGCACTTTTTTGAAAGATCTTTTTATTCTGAACCAATTTTTTCAAGTTTTAGTTCATTTGGACTTTTGAGTGAGGAGAAAAATAGGGTGGGGGGAATTTTCGATATTAACTCTAACTTGAGTAATTTAAGGAGTAGGGGGATGAAATTTATACACCTTATAGATCTTTTGATAAGCTATCTTTTGGTTTTCGAAAATATTCGAAATTCGAAATAGGTTTCGAAATTCACGCAGTTGAAATTTTCAAATCGTCATTTCAGATTTTCCTTTATTTCTCCACTTCCTGAGGGTCTAGCGAGATGTTTTAAGATTCGTTGGAAAGCCTATGGGCGTGGCTATAAAATATCAAAAATTTAGAAAAACGATATTTTCGAAACGCTCGGAAAAGGGGGAAATAGGGTGAAGGGTGCCATCACGAAAATCGTCCTAGATTCCTTACTTCTTATCACATGGGGATGAAATTCTACACCTAAATTCCACTTGCAATTTCCCATAGCATGATGGTATTTTTTTTCGAATTTCGAAAAATTTTCATACAAAATTGATGATTTTCGAAAAACGTAAGGGTCATTTGCCCGGCTTATAACAAGTGAAATTCCAACTCCACTGGGTCGAGTGGGGTATCGTTGGAAAGAGAACACTTCAAATTTTACGAATCTGAAATTTCACCCCCCTCCACCCTTCCTTGTGGGTGGGGGGATGTAAAACGTAACGTAAAATGTTAAGGGGTGGAGCGGGGGAGGGGGGTGTCCGAGGAAAATTTCGAATGCGCCAAATGAAAGATCCCTTCCAGTACTATCGATTTGTGCACTAATATCGCTTAAGGGTGGTACTGGGTTGATTTAACAGGGTGTTCAATTTACATCTACCCGCATCACGGTGCTACCCCACAAAAAAAGTTATTGCAAATTTGGGATCCCAAAACATAAGTAATAGCGCATCAAAGAGCATGAAACTTTCTGGAAAACTTAATAAAACATCAGCGAAAAACAAATTGGTGTGATCGATGTTCTTTTTCTGCCCTTATTTACTTAATAATAGTATTTGAAGTTCAGAAACTTGCTTTAATTATTTTCAATATTCGAACCTGTTTTGCGGGGAGAGGGGTGACCCGATGAAAAAACTAACTTCAGATTCCTCTTTAGTTTAATAAATGGATTAAAGTTATGAAAAAAAAAATTTGGGGTGGGGGGATTTTGTGGTGGGGGGTTGTTACCCCCACCCCCCACAAGCCCCAAATTTGGCATGTGGGGTGTCTAATTAAAGCCCCCGCCGACCTCTATCGAATGGCGTTTTTCAAATTTCAATTTAGTATACTTCGTAGTATATTTTTTTCACCCTCTTACATTTTACCTGAAAACCACTTTTTCACTTTGTCGGACCCTGCATCATAACGGATGCCCGTAGAGAAAAAATTTTATATTCAAATTAAAGGTAACCAAATTCTCTATCCATTAGAAGGTTTTCATTTGTGATTTGAGACATTTTCTCACTGAGTTTTTCCTCCCGAAGTTCAAAGTTTTTCCTCATCTGGGTCCCATATACCCCATTACTACATATGAGTTATTTTTCCAATTTTTTTTCAACCATAGGCATTAGTGTTCGATTACGAATCTTTTTTATCTTTACAAAAAAATTTCTCCGAAGCACCGTTATTCCGTAAAGAGAAATTGTAAATTTTTACATCATCTCACGGCAAAAAGCGGCAAAAAGCCGTCGTAAAAGGAGGTTGTTCTACTATTATTAAGTTTTCTCCTAAACTCTCAGCCCGAGCGGAAAACTAATTGGAAATAAACGTTCCCAACAAAACAGGCTTCATTTTATCCGCTGACATTATACTCAAAAAGTGTATAATTAAATAGTAATAGTAGAAATAAAAACTTTGAAAACGACCAAAACGGTCAGAAAACGCCATGAAAAACCGGCATTTCCTTAATTTAAGCCGTTTTGTTGAGATACTTTTGTTTTTATTTTAGCTATTTTTAACCGGATCTTCATAGTTCATTTTTTCTATGATAACTATGACCCCTGGGAATCTTGTGGATTTTTTTCAATTTTTTCCGGAGCCGGGAAGGGCTCCTACGGGCCCAAGTAATCACCCTGTTCCCAAAATAACAAATTTCATTCCTATAATTACATTGCGAGGCAAGCTAAATTAGTTTGATGCACACACATAGGTACATAGGTGTGCTACTGAAAACTACCACTCTTTTTATCTCCGCCAAATTCCAACCGATTTTCAAAATTCTTTTTACTAAATTCATCTTAGTGAATTTTTTCTGATTTTTTAAGACTATTACGAATTTCGTAGGGTACCGGGTTATAGGGTTCTTGCCCACCCCCTCAATATATTATAATGCGGAACTAATTTTCACTTGTGTATGTAAGCATTTGTATATGAGCTAAGAAGTACACAATTTTATTTTATTTATAGCGCTAGCCACGTAAGATAGTTTGGCTTAGCCAGTAGGGCGCTAGGTCAGAGAATTTAGGGATTGTGGATTCGAGTGTTGAGCATGAATTTCTTTTAATATTTTATTTTTTATGTATATGGCGGGTTCATTGCTAAAGTGAACCAAGCACAGATCTTTTTCAAGCTATTGGTTTATCCTTTTCTTGACGGCTACTTAGAGCTGTATGATATTCAAGTAATTTGGTACTTATACTGGAAATAAATTTACCAGTAAAAGTGAGACTTGATGCTTATTATGAGGATTTTTTTCAACATAAAGCAAGGTTGGCCTATTTATTATTGGAGTACCTATATGGAAAAAAATAAAGAAAAATATGATATATGAGACGGATTTGGAAGATTGCTATGTAGGTTTCATATCATTATGTGAAATGTAATATTCAAATTTATTTATTTTTTTTTAAAAGCCCATGTGCAAATTTTTCCCCCCGGATGGACAGACATGCAAAACTCAAAATAACTTTTAATAATCTGCGTATAACCCATGATTACATAACCTGTATATATACGCTGATTTACATATTTCCACGGCAGGAGGTTGTTCTACTCTTATTAATTTTTCTTCTAAACTATTAGGCCGATCGGAAAACTAATTAGATTTAACTTTAAATCTCGATGCGATTCTAATTACTGATTCGCCGATGAGTTTTGTATGATACTATCTTTCATCGGTCATTACATTACATTCAGCGCCATCTTTTTTGTATATCCTGCAACAATTAAGCCACTTTTTTTCTCTTAACATTATCTCTAATCCACTCGCTTTTATCTAAAATAAACTACAAGACATTATTCAAAGCCGTTTAGCAATAACTAACCAAATAAGTTTGCATGGTTCGCTAAATTAGTTTCTAATTAGATTCGTTACTCATTTATATATGGGGAATTTGACTTATGTTTGAAATGTTTTAATTTTAACGGGACTTTTCGCAATCCTGTAAGTCCTGTTATAAATGTAAAAGTAATATACTACTGTCCCTAATTTATTGTATTTTTTTTAACGTTATCCGATTAACTCTTTAAAATATTGTCATACATAGATTTCATGTCATTTAATTTGCATGTTCATATTAAGGAATTAATTAAAAATCACAGTATTTTTTAATTAATATGCTAATTTTTTTAGCTTAATTTTTATTATGATTTTTTGAGTATATTTTCAAACTCCTCCGACATACGTGACAAAATCTGAATATTTGGCGCCCGAAATCAGCGTCCTGAAAATTGATTTGGAAATTTCGTTATACGAAATAACAATTATTCCAATTTTTAATTTTTTTCTACAATTGTGATCATAAAGGGATTGTCTATACCGAATTTTAGCATTCTCTGATTTAATTTTCCTATTTAAAAAAATTTAAATGTCCTGGAAATGTAAGGTCCATTAGACGACTCCTGGTGGGGGCCACAGAAAGCAACTGGACCAACTATTTCAAGAAGTGGCTTTTGACATTCCTGCTTTATCGTTTAAAATTTATTTGAGCCAATTTGGTTACTTCCTTCAAATTCTACAAGAATTTCACTTCGACAAGTCCAGCCAAGATTTGCGAAATCAAGCATTTTGTAAAGGGTTTGCCCATCAAAAAATCTCAAAATATCACGATTTCATGTTTTGAGCCTACCCCAACATGTGGGGACTCATTGGAAAGGTCTCGATGAGTAGATTACAGAAATATCAAAAATTTCCCCCCTCCACCAATTTTTCGGGTGATTTTGGACAAAAAACCGTTATTTTTGCAGTCTGCGCTTCCTAGCGGCGCCCCCTTGAACTACACAGACTTCCAATACAGAAGGCCATTATAGCTACTTATGTCCTTTAATTTTCAAAATTTATTTGAAGTCATTACCTCTTATCATTCAGGAGATATCAATTTCAAAGTATTCAAGTCCCAATATAATTAGGGAGTTCCTTGGTGCATGTAGGTATGTATGTATGAAAAGTGATAAAGCATCAATTTCCTATTTTTCATCCTATCTTAGCGATTGACCACTCATTGGAAAGGTCTTGGCGAGTACATTTAGAATATGTAAAAATATTTTACCCCCATCATATAATTTAGTGAAAAGGAAGGCGGGGAAAGGAATTATTTGTACTGCGCGTACAGTTTGAGCACGTGTATCTCCTACAATTATTCACTTATTTCAGAAATTTTTCGATTTTCTGTTATTGTGAAATTTTCTGCAAACTCCTGCAACGAACAACGTGGCATAATCAGAAATTCTTGAGCGCCAAATTTCCACCTTGAAAAGTAATTTGAAAATTTTATTGTATGAAATAACGGTTATTCCAATTTTTAATTTTTTCCTACAATTGTTATCATAAAAGGATTGTCTGTACCGAATTTTAGTATTCCTAGATTTTATTTTTCTATTAAAAAAAAATAAAATCTCACGATTAATTTTTACAAGTCTGCATACACCCGTGAGATCGAACACAATTTGGTTTAAATATACATTTATAGCCCAAACTGAATAAGGAAGTTTGGCTCAGTCAGTAGGGCGGTAGGTCAAAGTCCTCGAGTAGGGCGGGTATGGGTTCGATTGTTGACAATGGCAACGTATTTTTTTTTTGTTTATTTTTTTTTTTAATTTTTTTTTATATATGACGGGTTTATTGCTAAAGTGAACCAAGTCCACTTTTACAACTGATAGTAATATTGATTAGAGTTGGTCCATTGTGATTTTATTTACTATTTTTATGAAAAAGGCCGTCTGCTAACTTTCAGCGCTCTAAGTGAACTATGCCTATAAAAAAATTTGTATACAAAATTTCAGCTCACTACGTAGATGCATTCTCAAACATTTTCAAATATATAGCGAAAAACTAAATTTTTAAAGAAAGCCCTATGAAAGAGATACCCGAATTGTGTTTTTTTTAAAGCCAGTGTGCAAAATTTCAACTCAGTTAATTGGGAAATTTTTATTTTTCCTGTATCTTACTACGTTCATGCGTCAGTTTCCAAACAAGATAAACAAAAGTACCAAAGGGCCAAGTTCCCGCTTTGAAATTTGACAGTCAGGCTCTAATATGGCCGAACTTCACGCACAGATAAGCCGGCATTTTGGTTACGCTGAAGGTAGATACACGACAAGTATTCCCATTAGAATTTTGACACATTGAAGCTGATAGCCTGTGACGTAATTGTGTGACTAATGTACTTGCATGTTTATAGGAAAGACAGAGAGATCAGAGAGCGTATTGTGTTCCCTGTACCGTGCTTTCCTATACATTTCACGATATGACATCATCTAATGGTGGAACATGCTTCGTAATGGGAATAACATGAATTCTATATACCTTGGGATACGCTCATGTACCTGAGAAGATGGCCTTATACCGGCGCGGCGCTCCCTTGAAATATCGAGACTTCCAATATAGGAGAAAGTTATACTCACTTAGCTTTTAGCGTTCAGCAGATATCAAAATTCAAAGTATTTAAGCCCCTATCTAATTGGGGATTGGTGTACGTTCCATACATTATGTATGTATGTAAGTGGTAAAACATTAATTTACTATTTTTTATCCAATCTTAACGTATGACCACTCATTGGAAAGATCTTGGTGAGTGTATTATGAACATGTAAAAATATTTTACCCCCTCCATATAATTTAGTGATAAAGATGGGGAGGGTGGGAGTAAAACCAGAATTGACTCCACTCTTTTGGCTATTGCTCCTCACCCTCTTTACCGATTCTGTTCATTCTTTTTGCATATGGTAGCCAACCCCTCTCTCTACAAACAGGCAATCATCTGTTCCTCCCCTCACACCCTTGCGAAGCACACCATGCCAATCTACAGTCTACATACAAAAAAACTTTCCGACATGCCTTCACTCTTTTCTCCATTGCTCCTCACCCTCTGGACCGTTTCTCTTCATTCTTCTCTCAAATGATAGCCAACCCCTCCCCCTACCTATGGGAAAACGGCACACCCATCCCCACCCTCTCGCCGGGCATCGCCGGCGGGTTCACCCTAGTACTAATATCTAAAAATTGTATTCACTTCAAAGTATTCTGGCCAGGGTTTGAACGTAACTATAATCCATTTGCCCTAATCACGTTATAATGATTGTAAAGTAATACAGGTTTATTTGACCGAGATACAAATAGTTAAAATTGAACACATAAATTAACCAATAACCGAATTTTGAAGCAATTGATTAACCAATAACAAATTGTATAATTTAATAGGTTACTGATCAACTTCAAACCATTTTACCAATAGCAAATGATTTCCTCTAGGAAGAATACTTTTTCTCTGTTAAATAAATTATAATTCTGTAAGTAATCGATGTACGTATAAAAGTTGATACACTCTTTCCCTATCGTTTTATTTTTTAATCAAATAACGCTTTAAGTTTCAATTTACTCAATAGTTTATTATATACATTTACAAAAAAAAAAAAAAAAAAAAAAAATCAGCAGGCTAGAGCATCGGGCATTATTTGTAAATTTTTCATCCAGATGCTATTGCCACGCCGCCTACGTGAATATACAATACTCTACGGCAACATTTTTTATTAGATATCAAGTTCCCCGAAACTAATCGAAAACTTGTACTGAGGTCACATAGTCGTTCCCTATCCCAACCATATTCAAACCCTAAAGTACAAAATATACAAAGCAAATATATACAGTGATAAGCGCTTTTCTATTCGTCATATCTAGTTGGAGGCCGGTATCGGGCTAACGGGTTGGAATGGTTTACTAGTCTGGTTCACTGGCGGTAGATTGACTAGTCTTGTTTGGTGGCATTTGATTATTTGGTGTTCGCTTACTGGCGGTAGGGCAACTGATCCTGCTGATGCTTGTTCGATGGCTCAAGATCAATAATTAGCATCATTGCAATGATGACTTCTCACTTTGCACACGACACCACAGTATTCAGTGGATATAAAAAGGGGACCATCATTGCAATGAATCGAGGTAATCACATTTCAGCCAGGTTTACTCAGAGAGTGTCTCTGAAGGAAACCAATGCCTTCGGAATCATTGAGTCCTAAACACTGTAGCGAAGAGCGCGCCTGTTGCCTGGCCTTCCTACATCCATCCAACAATGCACGCAGATAGGCGCTGCAATCGACACCTCTTGCTGCAAAATTCATCTCGGGATTAGTGTGGGTGGCCGCACAGCATATTGCCGATAGCGGTCAGCCGGCTTGGGGTGGTTCTGGCCACCCACATCCCTTGATGCTTGAAAAGCTGTGCGAAATGAATAATAATAAAAAAAAACTGATTCATCGTTGTCACACTTCAGACGGACGGACGGACAAAAGGAAAAAAAAAACTTCTCGCGTCGCCTCCACTGGTGCAACCTGAAAGGAAAATTTATGTTTAAAACCAAACCGACGTTGCAGTACTGAAATAATAGATAAGAAAAAAGGTCAACGCCGTACAAATGACTACCACCCGGAGAAGTTCGACGCAGAGAGAGAGAGATATTTTGAGAGAGAAAAAAAAAACAAACGTGAACTTCAGATGATAATGAAGTCCGGACTGGACATGACTTTGGCCCATCGCCCCCATCCACCCTGACTAGGATGTCACAGTCAAAAGAAAATTCTTAGCCCCGTATCGGCCAGTGTGTCTGTGTAAGCAGGAGTCTCACCGCCTGGCCTCGCCGCCACCCATTAAACACTTACTCGAGCATATTAAGCACTTGACAACGTGGACATCTGAAAAGGGGGTAATGCATGAGTACAGCTAACAGGGCTGGAGGAAATAAGTTAATACAACTAGGTTGGGTTCTAACGTTATAATGTAGAATGGTTTACGGCGACTTGCGGAATTGTAATACACTTGCTATATGACAAAGATGGTTAACCTAGTGTAGCTATTTCACACTCTTAACCTAAATGCAAAACATCTGCGTAATCTACCTACCAATGTTGCTCGAGCCCTACTCTAAAGACACTTAAAGCTAGACGTGTGTACACATGGACACGATCAACGAAATTTCACTGTTCAAATGAGATTAAATAAAACCAAAACAAACAAACAAAAAATGCTTATTGCCTTAAAATAGAAAAAAAAACAAAAAAAAATACAGAAAAAAGGGGGGCCCAGCTTGTCAAACGTAGAGCGGACTAGTTAGCCAAGTAGGGTCACGTTTAAATTTATTATGTTATATATGTATATATGCGCTCCGCAGGTACGACCAAGCCAGTAATACTTGAAAAAAAAATCTGACAATTGATTATGCCACGTATATACGTCCCGTAGTTACGTTCAGTTCACTGGTGTTTGATTTGGATTCACGCTTTGAACTAAATATAGTATATGTACGTCGCACAGGTATGATTGTCTTGCTGACACCTAATATGATGTATGTTATGGAGCACTAAGGTACCAATATGAGTTGCTCAGGTACGTCTAGGCCAATAATATTTGTAAAACTTATCTGATAGTTGATTATGCCGTGTATATACGTCCCGCAGGTACGTTCAGTTCACTGATGTTTGATTTGAATTTACCTTTGAACTAAATATAGTATATGTACGCCGCGCAGGTATGTAAGTTCAACTCTGTAAAATTTGCGAGCATAAAATAAATAAAAAAAAAAAATCGTGGAATCGTCTTCAATGAGGTTATGTAGGCACACAAGCGGTTTGTAACACTAGCAAACGCGGTTACGATTTCTTTGCGCCCACATGGTATTCATATCTACGACTTATCCTCTAGAGCAAAAGGCTCGATGGTTCCCTCGGCGAACTTATCCCTCAGGTTTTGTCTTCGCAGGTAAAAAAAAAAATATAACAATACTTGGAACTCGACTACAGGTTTCACCGGATATAAAAAAAACAAACTTGAAAAAAATTTTCCTTTTCATACTGCCACACCAGCTCGCCACCTTCCTCTTCAACAGACAACCAATGAGCGAAAAAAGTCCAATAAAGTAAACATCTCACCCGTTCCGAAATGACCGAGAGCCATCCTTCGCATCTCATCGCGGGTACTCCATATCATCGATATGACTTACAGTTAGAACGTTCTCGTCTAAACTGTCGTGGTGAGCTGCCATTGGGTGGTTTGCCATCACGTGATGCTACTCGACTTGTCGCTCGAAGAGTTCACGACGGACGGGACGGTGTTCAAGTTCCAGTGTGGAATGGCCTGAACATATATATGAGATTAGTTGCAATGCGTTTTGTCAAAGCTTTTCAAACTATTTCTCGTTTTAGCTTTTAATGATTCGTGGCGCGCACTATTTGACTTGACGGTGTGCTAGTGAGGAAAGTGGGAATAGATAAGTGAAAGAAAAGTAGCGTGAAGGCAGAGCGCTACAACATTCCCAAAAATCTACATCCAATCCTCTCATATCTCCTTCCCCCACCCTCCTACTAACAACTAACTCCAACAGGAGAACGACATGAGGTACGACTGATAAGGCGCATCATCTGTAATTTAAAAGAAGACAATTAAACGGAAAGTTAGAAAACCACAGAGGACACCTGTCAATAAGAGCATAAAAGACGACATCAAATCGAACTGAGGGCTAAAGATGAGCCCCAACGAACAAATGAGGATATATAGAAATAACATCAAGGGAAACTACGACAACGCTAAAAATTCGAAAACGGCTCAAAACACACTTGACTTGACTTGACAATGAAGCCAGGTGTTGATCCTGAGCCATTGAGTAAGTATCAGCAGGATCAGTTGATCTAACGCCAGTAAACGAACACCAAGTGGTCTAATGGCAGCAGGCAAGACCCGTCAATCTACCGACAGTGAACCAGACCAGTAAACCAGTTCAACCCGTCAGCCCGATACCGGCCTCCAACCACAGATGATGTCAGTAGTCTGCCGACTATCGCTATATACCAGGGGGGGAAGTATAAAAAAGGCATCGCACTAGCTAGAGTAGCAATCAGTTGCCTCCCAGCATCTCGACTGAACAGCTCATCTTTGCAGTCCAAGTACTTATCATTTTTACATCTTTTGCATACATATTATGATCTTCGCTTGTACTATCTCTCTCGGTAAAACTCAGTGATGTTCTATTGAAATTATCGTATGTCGAAAGTGTTACAACATACTGACTATCAATAAATTGTCGAACGTCGAATATTTCGAAGTTACAATATCTTGGTAATAGCATTCACATTCCAATTCTGCCTCTTCTATTGTATTGACTATATCTACGGCATCCTAACGTTATTCGCACGAGTTGCCCCCTCTCCAGATATAATTATATTCGTATATATTCGCGATGAACTATATCCGTAATGAATTCCTTGAAGTAATACTAGCGTTGAGAAATACTTTATAGCAAAAGCATAAGCATTGAATAAAATTGTTATTGAATTGGAACAACCAGTATCTTCAAACATCATGGGATTCTATCCTGGACTACTCCTGAACTACTCGTCGGATTGGCTACCCGACATAAAGAACTGTATCCAATGAGAATTCATCTTCTTGAATAATATCGTTTAGTTTTTTTTTTTTTTTTCTTAAAAGGCTCCACGGTACGTTTGGCCAGAGGTACACATAATCCTAAATTCTTAAAGAGTATTACTACAACTATTTATTCCACATAAAACTGTTTATAGTGTTATTTTCACACATTAAACCCAAACCCTACATCATCAAACAGTCAAATAAATAGGTGCCAATTTAACTAAGTGTTTACAAATGTGTGGTTTTCAGAGACCTTCTTTCCGGTGAACACCCACCCAAAAAATCTATCGAAGAATTACTTTCATATCGATTGGGTTTAGGAAAAGTGCCAATTCTGATTTGCAATAAATTAAATTACGAAAAGTAAAAAGCAAATAAACTGTATAAAATAAAGTTCGCCCTGTTGAATGGGTCTAGAAGTTTTTTTGCTAGCTTCATGATACCTGTGTACAAGGACCAAAAGAAATTTATGGAATTAATTCAGTATGATTATGGAAAGGATGACGCTTGAATATGGTTTGTGGGGGAAAAACCTCAGCGAACACTGCTGAACGATTTATTTTGTATAGTTAACAAGATTTTTCTCTTTAAAGGAAATTGTTTCTCGTTATATTTCCATAGTATAAATATTTAACGATTTCAATGCTAGAGAAAAGAATTTTTTTGTTTTAATGCAAAGCTTTTGAGCACCTGCCTTCATTATTTTGAATAATAGAAGTTTTTGGAATACATTTTTTTGAAGTTGAATGTCATCACCATTTTTTGTTCTCTGTTTTTTTTTAATAGGTCATTGATAAGGTAAATGGCTTAATCTTTAAGAAGATGTTTAGAATAAATTCAGCATCTTTTACTTTTCAATTGACTTGTTCACTGGTGTAGCGTATTACTACATTTACGATAATTGACAGGTCAACAGCTGTTTAATTTAATTTAACTTAATTTGGCAACTTACCACTACTTACATATTTCGTGTATTTACATGCATTCTTCAGAAAGCGATATCATTTGGACTATGTCGCTTTACCATGCGTTGTAGATTAGGCATAAGGTCCTTCGCACTAATTATTATTTATATTGTTAATCTTCCCCCTTGAGTAGACATAAATCTCATATTTAGGAATTTTAAAACAGAAACGTCGAATTCCAATGGGATAATTTTTCGTCTAAAAGACTAAAACTCATTGAAAATAATTTCAATGAATTTACAAATTGCATTAAAATGCAGAAAATTTTAATTGACAATTTTCTTTTTTTTTTATTTATATATGCTCTTTATTTGTGGCTCTTTTTGTGGCTCTTTTAAATATTCCTTAAAACTAGTTGGCAAAAGGCACAAAATTGTAAAAAAACACTAGCTAAACTAACTTATAAATAGTCAAAAGGGACAATTAAAAACAACTAGAACAATTAATACAACAAAAATGACACAAACAAGACAAAATTCTTAAAAGAGACTAAAAAACGGATACAAGAATTTTGAAGACGATCTAAAAGATAGACAAAAGATTTAAAAGTCCCAATTTTGACAATTGGGTAAGTGGCAGTTCCAATGAGTTCCAAATTTCCAAAATAAACTAATAAAAATGTCCCTAAACGAGCGAATTTAAATAAAAAATTTTGCAATTTAGCACCGAAACCGAAACCGAATTAAAAACTTAACAGCCGAACGATCGAAAAAAATTTGCGATACAGTTATAGAGTCCCGCGAGGGCAGCCTGTGGTATCATAGACCTCTACAAACTGCCCTCATCATCCCTCCAGCTTAGCATCTCTAACAGAGTACTTGTCCTTCCCACAGCACGTGCAATGATTCCTAAGCGGGAAGAAGCCCCGTGGACCAGTGTTGCAAATGCTGTGGCCTGCTATTACCAGCGAAAGACAAGAGCTCCGTCCTGCACCGACGATAGTGGTTGCCATGTGCAGTTGAATGTGTCTGCGTTCGTTGCCAGATAAAGAAGAATAAAGAAGAACCTGTGAAAAAAGGTGCCTTCACCAGAACAAACTGTGCAGATCCTCTGAACCCGCCGGTCGATATGTGACAACTGATTAGGATGCATAAGACTGTGATGCAGCAATTTGAATGCTACATCAGCATCTTTGTAACTAGAAGGATAACTGTAGACTACTCTGCAAGTTATCCCTCCCTTCACGCCCATATTCACCCCGAGGTGTATTCGCCATCTGTTGTATCCTGTATACTCCGGAGGTCTTATTGACATAAGCACGTCACGGAGCACACGTGTTGTAAGTGTGCTGAAAGGTGTGTGAGGCGGTCTGTCCAGAACGAAAGCATCTTCCAACTTAGTGCCAGGGACACTGGTCCCAAGTTGGCGAAATCTCTCCCGCGCAGAAGCCGCCAGGTCGTGTAGTTGTGGATTGTTCGTGTTTATTCGACAGTTTCCAGAGATATCAATAACATCTCCGAGAACTGTCCGTGCATGCGTGTCAGCTTCAAAACCTCGAGCCTTACTGAACACTGAATCTATTAATTCAGGATTAAACCTGATTGGAATCGACGCGAATTGCGTGTACCCTAGAGCATTCCACTTGAGGTGAAATGCTGGACTGATTCTGCCCCAGGTCTGAATCGTTGAGATTACATCCTGCGGCCAGTCACGAGGATAGGTTGGTCGAACAGAGAGCAGGTAGTAATACTCCCCTATGCCGATCCCTCCCAGTACATTCACCCACAGTTGAGCAATCAAGGTGTCTCTCTGGCAATAATAATAATAATATATATTATCTGGTATAGGATACTACAAGACTGACAATCTTTTAAATTAGTATCTATAATAAAAATTCAAAGACTAAGATTAACATCAAACCAAAATTAAAATAAGAATAATATAAAATAAAAAAACAATAATTAGAACTAGAATCAAAATTTACATTAAAAATAAAATTGAAATCAAAATTAAAATAAAAACTTAAAATTAAGATGAAAATTAAAATCAACAAATTTAAATTAAAATCAAAATCAAAATGCAATTAAAAAAAGGGAAGAGAAAAATAAAAACAATAATAAATAACAAATGCGTGTGTGTCACAGACAAAAAGCAGGGTTACTCTAGGAAATCAACAAGGAGCCGTCTGAATGTTCCAAAAGAATATGCCCGCTGAATGTGACTAGGCAATGTAAGAACCCTCAAAGACTGATGCTAGGAATCGAGATATTAAAAACTTACGCCCTCTGGGAGAGTTAAGAGGCCGGACCAAGTTAGCCAGATATGCAGGATTGGCTGTAGTAATAAGGTTGTACATAAAAAATAAAACTCTCCGCTTCAGATACAAATGCAAGAAGAAAAAACGACCGCCTCGTCCGGGGTTTGAAACCGGGACCTTCCGCTTGCGCGGCGACTGCTCTTACCACTGAGCAAACGAGACAGATGATTTCCCTCTTACATTTATCAATTTGTTACTTTTGTCACTAGACTACTAAGCCACTTTTTGCTTTCAGCTGGCATTAACCAGTAACGATGAAAGCGCACAAATAAATTGTAAATTCAGTTTTATTTATTTTTCCCGCGGACGGGAATCGAACCTACACTTGTTAGAATCGGTCAATGTTGGAGAAAGAAGAGCTTTAAAAACTTTTATTTTTAATGATTCTAAATCAAATTTATAAATGAAAGAAGAAAAAACAACCGCCTCGTCCGGGGTCTTTTATCTTTATTCACATAAAAAATGCCCATCTTTGTATATTTTGGTAGAATAAGTCGTTCATATAGCCTCTCCACCTTACTCTGTTATCCAAAGTTCTTCTTCAGTTTTCGTATAATTTGTATTCACTATTCTACGTGATTGGCCAGCATAGCAGAGTTGCCATCTTGTCGCTTATTTAAGAAAAGTTCACCATGCTTAATGCAGCTTTTAGCTTTGAGATGAGCAAGATATACTATATATAATAGAAGGTATTTCCATTACGAACCACGTTCCGCCATTAGTGACGATTTAACGCGGAGATGTATAGGAAAGCACGTTACAGAGAACACAATACTCTTTGCGCTCTCTCTTTCCTATAGAAATGTATATACATTAGTCACGAAATTACGTCACAGAACATGTGCCAACATTTAAATGGGAACTTCTTGTATTCTACATATTTATCGTTGGATATTACATAAAAATATGGGAGAGAAGCTCCATAAATTATTGAAAAGAAACTAGGTTGGAGTGCAGTCAAGAATGTAGTGGATAGTGCAGGTGGGACGACAAGCTGTGCTTACGAACTTCTGCTATATTGCTTTAACATGGAACATCTAACAGAAAGAATACGCATCTCGTATATAGAAGAGTTTTATATGGCGGGTCGTTCCATTAAGACCCGCTCTCACAAACTGTACGAAAACTATCTGCTTGTTAACGATCTGCTCCTCACCGGTGGTGACACTACGACCCACTTTCACAAATTTTACGAAAACTCTGCTTTGAATGACGGCCCGCCACCAGTCACCAGTGGTGAGTGGCGGATGGCGGGTCGTCAAAGCACCAGAGCCTGCACTCCGAATCATGCCCATGCATTGTATTGCGTGTTCTCTTTGCTTTTTTCACCTCTTCTCTAAGAAACCGGTTTTATAGAGAATGCTTTATGTGAGAGAATTTTCATTTACATTGCATTGCAGCAGAACAGAGGGAGAATATTAAGATGAGATGAGCAGATGTGAAAGGAATAGGTGGGCGACAATCAGTCTGATCACAATCACAGTCAGTTGCATTGATTCGTGTGCTTCGGCTAAACATTTTCATGAATGTAGGTAGCCAAAATATGCTGTGAAAAAGTTCTTATGAAAAATTTCCTTGTACCTAAATTAATAGAAAACCCGGCTCGCCTCTTCAGCTAGGCAGCATAGTGAAACATAAAACTGTGCATAGCTGCTGACGTTGGCGTATGTATAGCTGTGAGGCTGTGGAGAACAGAGAGAACAGAGCAGTATTCCCTCAGTCTCAAATCTTTGCTTCTTCCCGTCTGTTACCTCCCGACCGCATCGACAAATAACCATACAACTTGTGCATTTATAAAGGTCAGGTGAAGCTTCTTGTTAAGTTATATGCTCTTTGGTTTTAATGATCAGTCAGATCATACATATATGAGGATCACTGCAATTCACTGCATATGTCCTTTGTCAATAGCTATAGTCATTCATATTGAATTGGATCACAAATGAATGTATGAACAGAAAAATGTTGAAAGTATATTTAGGAGTAGGCCAACAACAGAAAAGTTTCAAGCTCTCAACCTCTTAGTTCATACTTTTGCAATATTTGCAGCTGAACAGAAAATTTTTAACAGTTCGCCGCTCAAAACTTTAGAAAGTCTTCCTGATCTTGAAATCGGAGACTCAACATCACTGACATGTATGTATAATATGGATTGACTACGTTGATAGAAATGCATTGCAAAAAGTGGGCTCACTTCTATATTGCTGACTCTTTCGGTCTAAGCACCAAGTACCAACTGACAGAGGACTGTAAACACAAATAAATAAGTGGGTCCGCCGTAATAAATATTTTTAAATAAATGTTTTCAGGTTATTACTGTTAAAAAAAAATTTGTTTACCATTAGATGCGCAGCAGATATTCGACAGGTTTTATTAAAATCACTTTTCTAGCTGCGCGCTCCTTATTTCAACTTCCTGGCCAATGATATTTTCAATGTTGGCCCCGAAATTTGTTTTGACATAAGCAATTGAGCCCACACGAAATAAAAAGTTAAGAAGTCCATATTATCTATGTCACTAATATTTTGCCGATATTAAAAACTCTTTTAGGGCAATTTAAATTTCAAGAAAATAAATAAATTCTGATTTCATGAAATCATCCCCATTATACTTAGGTACATTTCTCAGAAATATTTCCTCTCGGACTCGTAAGATTTTGGAATATTTGCTGAATTATCTTTGGATGGCATTATAAAAGCGATTCATACCATTTCCTACCTTGTCTGATCTCCGTTAACTTGTTATGAGACCTTTTAAATCTCTCATGAATAATTCTAATATATTAAAAATTTAAACTCATATAAAGCCAGTATCAGATCTTCATCTTTCGTAAGATTATGTCTGTGGACCCATTCAACGCTCCTTGAAGCGGCAAATGTATTTGGATTTATTAGAGAAAGAGTAATCATGGAAATTCTACGTTACAACTTGTTAACAGTAGTAACATCATGCATAAGAGAATCCATAAGTTTTGTTGTTCTGAGTACTTTATAATCTCTTTTTAAATAACTTTTATTCACTCACTAACCCTTGACTAAATAACTCTGTACCTGAGACTGACAGTCGTAAGGATAATATGCAAGTTTGCGAAGTTTACTAAAGGTTTTTTGATTTATATTAAGTGAACGAGGAGGTTGCGGGTCATTTGAAGGGGGGGGGGGGGTGATAACTACCACCCTTAGGTTTGTCCAATTTGGATCGTATGTGATATCAAATTGAAGCTCCTACTGAGTGCTATTAAATGGCATATTTTGTTTTCTTCTCTAAGAAACTTTATCATAGACTTTTCTCACCCGAATATCGTTACAATGCGTGATTTTCGGTTTTGTGTACAGAGCAAATGCAGTTTGGTTTTGAAGGAGGTGGACTGATTTTTCTTTTAGCCGATCTAACCTAATGTTTAACAAATTTCAGGGGATCATTACAGGTTTCTATGCTTAACCCTGTTATGGCCCAATATACGAAAGATTCTTGCACAATCAAGGGCACATTCTGGCAGAATAATTAGCGATTGCTAAACAATTACCACGCATGGAATTGTTCTGGAGCCGTCGGTTATTTTGCTGATTAGCTGGTTGCGATGAGCATTTAGTGGAGCAATCGACGATTACGATAATAATTAACCTCGCAGGACAGTAATTGTTATGTACGACAATTGCCACGATACAAAGAATACGAGATATTCTCATTAAATTTTGATAGAAATTACGGGGGGGGGGGTCCTTTTACAAAATATATTAGTTTAGCCACCGCAGTACTGTAGTGAGGTACTAGGAAGGTTTCCGCATGTAGCAGTGTAGATGGTGTGTCATTTTTTAATATAATTTTTTTTTACAAAGTCATTTTTTAATAGAATGGGAGTTTAGGGTGCAAACTGCAGGCGTCATTCAAGCCAAGCTTTTCTCAGTTTTACACACTGGCATATATAATATGGACTGCTCGATATGCAATTTCATGCTGGTACAATTTTTTGTGTCCCAAATAGTTCTTACATCGGTGCCAACATTGAAAAAACCATTGGCGGGAAGTTTAAAATTGATTTTAATAAAACCTTTCGAATTTCTGTTGAGTATCTTTGAATATCTTGCCTTTGGTAAAACACTTTTTATCACTAATTAACCCAAATAATTAAATTAGAAACATTTATTTCGATGAATCCACTTATTTATTTGTGGTTTACATTTCTCTCTCAGTTGGTGCTTGGTGCTTAGATCGAAAGAGAACGCCATATAGAAATTAGCCCACTTTCTGCAGATGGACGTAATCAACCCATATTATACATGTCAGCGGTTTTACATAAGAATGCTGCAAATATTTTAGAATGTTAAGAGTTAGGACTAAGTTAGGGCTCTGATGTGGTAGTGAGGGAGTCTGTTTCGTGGTTTGGGAAGTATTTCTCGAGGGTATTGGATCACCCAAAGTTGGGGGCCCAAACTCAAATTCTGATAAAAACATATACATCACATGCATTTAATAATATTCATTGAAGTAGATTGTTATTTTTTTAAGTTTTGGAATACAAATAGTGTTTTAAGTTGAGTTATATATAAATAAAAAAAATTAAATACAAAATTTATCTTTGCAAATAACTCAACCAATTAAATATTTTTCTACTTCAAATTTAGTGGGGGGTCATGACCCCGTGACCCTCCCCCTGGATCTGACACTGTAAACTAAGATATATACATTTCTATTGAAAAGACAGAGAGAGGAGATAGAGTATTGTGCTCTCTGTACCGTTCTTTCCTATACATTATACGATATTTCCTCCACTAATGGCGGAACGTAGTTTGTAATGAGAATAACTTGTATTCTCTGTACCGTGGGCGATTGCTTTCTATGAAGTAACTCAGGTACTTCAACCGGTAGGGACAAGCGACAAGGTTGTTGTCGTTTGTTTACATATCCACGTTGCGAGGGAAGTTTACTTCCGAATATGGAAACATAAAAGACCAATGACTGGTCTGGTTAGTGCCGGTTAATTATTCAGCCATTTTCCCGGTAAGATAGCATTCATTACTGTTGAGTTACCAGCCATCGCGCTCTCAAGTTTCGGTTCTGGTTGGAAATTTTTAAATTGTTAAATTAGGTCAGTTCGCTTTAATAAGGAATGTTTAAAGTAATTCATGAGTTTTTATATTGAAGAAGTTTGATTTGTGATAATTCGATGGTTATTATTGTTGGATTGGTTAGGGGCGCGACAACCGTTATATGGGTTTTGATGTGAAATAAATTTTTCCAGTTTTTTCATGTAAACTTTTTTTGATATGGAAATGCTTACAATAAATAGATGGGCGTTTTAGCATTAGCATTAAACTGCCAAAAGTACTAAAATTTTAATGATAGTTAAACTCTAGTTTGCACTATCACTAAATAATTAGTGGTAGTGCAAATTTTTTGTCACTATCACTAAACGAGTAGATAGTGGCAGTGCTAATACTTTTCACTATTGATAAGTGATCATTAATTCGTGCATTGGTAGTACAAACGTCTTTCACTAGCACTAAGTGACATTTTGTTGGTATGCATATGCAGTACTATTAATTTTAATAAATAAACTAAATAAATTGACCTTCAGTGCATGTGAAAAATGTTTGCACTATCACTATCATTCATTGATAGTGAAAAGTATTTGCACTACCGCGAATCGTTTAGTGATAATGCAATAGAGTCTTGGACTACCACTAATCATTTAGTGATAGTGCATCCTTGACTTTAATTATCACAGAGGCTTGTAGTGCTATTAAAATAATTAATGTACTAAAAATTTAATGCACTACGCCCTTCTCTGCATTAAAGTCCGATAATCTTCTAAAATATTGTTAATTACCACAGAGAAAAGAAAATTACCCCTACAACGTTCGCAAGAGAACGTAGATGCGAATTAATATGCATATGTCAGATAGATTATGTCATATGTGTTTTTAACGAAAATATTATGACTAAAAAGTAGAAAATAAAATACATTAAAAAGAGTTTTTTAATAAATAACTTCCGTAAATAAATTTCAATAAAAATTAACATATTATTTTTTTTTTCCTCAATGCTATACACAAGAAAAGATTCATTGCAAAGAGTTTAAACATTTAAAGTTGAACGAAAAAATATAATTTTAAAATATTTTTAATACATTCATGATTTAATCTGAATTCTAGCATCATATTTTATTTTGCAATGAAACTTTTCTTGTGTACACATATCACAGAGAAAGAAAAAATTATTGTTTTACCTTTTAGTACTACAGTTTATCTATGAAAATGTCATTTATTTTAAAAGCTTTTTTATAATATTTTTTTTTTCTCTTTGAAGAGTGAACTTCAGCGCAAAATAAAGGAGAATGTTGACAGGGTAGGCTACCTTTTTGACTTTTGCCCATAACTTCCGTTTAAGGGAAGATTTGGTAATGCCAACCATATCGATGGAAAGCTCTGAGAAAAGGGAATACTTTTGCTGAACATTGCAAATCGGATGAAACATAAAAAAATATAGGCCTTTGAAAAAAAAAGTGAAATGATATAAAGGTCACCCGTGCTGTTGCTGAAGGTCAACGAAATATGTGCTGAAATGATTGGAATTACCTGGAAAAATTTATTAAATGAAATAAAAAGCCGAATTAGTGCAATTTTTCTGTTTTTATTTTGATTTAGCAAAATTTGAACAGCAGATTATTCGGAATCGCATTTCCGGTAAATATAATAGCTCATCCTTATATAAGCCCACGTCAACTGCACTTATCATTTGCACTGTCGTCGTCCGAAGGAGTATTTCCCTGCATTTTTTGTACGGGCGTCTTCCTTTAGCTAGTTTTTTATTTGCCGATTTTGTTGTGATTGGTGCTGGACGTTTTTTGGGCGTCTTCGAAACACGCATTCACAGTGGGCCAACCCTGACTAGATACGCAAGATAGCTAACCTTGCCGGTAAGTGCGAGACACTACAACCAAAGATGTTGCAAACATGTGGTATAGCCTGTCTATGGAACTCAATTTTCTAAAGTGTGGGTGTTTCACACCCAATAAGTTTTCTTAGGGAAGCCGTTAATTTTTTCTTAGAAATTTACTGGATATTTTTTCAATAAAATTTGGATGCATTTTTGGCGACCAATAATGATACACATGAAAATAACTCGGCCACTAAATGAATAAAAATTCTGCCGGAACATTTTCTATAAATTTCTAAGAAGAAAGGAATACTTATTGCTTAACTAAGGTCTACTCTCATAAAAATTATTATCCGTCCCCCATGTAAGGAAAAAATTGAGGCCTTCTCTACATAAGGTCGAGTCGTCGGGTTTTATATTGGAGCGAGGCATTGCTGTCGGTCTCCAATACTGCATACAACTTCTAAAGAAAATATTTCCAGTAAATTTCTAAGAAAAAGTTGAAGCCTTCTCTACATCAGGTCCAGGCTTTGGTCTTTGGTGCTCATGATTAGTGGAGGCCGTGTACAATGCGAAGTTTTAATAATCTCCCAACAGAGGTGGAATCTCGATGATTATATATATATATCTTTGTATTATAGAATCTTTGCTTCAACCAAATACGTTACAGGATTGTATTTTCATCCTGGTTTCAATACTTACCTTGATATAATTGCATATTTTTTCCTAACTTTCTGGCCATATTCACTGATGCTAAAAGCAACTTTTATTTAAATTTCATGCAATTGCGTGCACAATACATACTTTGCGTTCACGCTCCAAATCTGTAATGTTCAGAAAATTTCGCTGTCATTAATACCTCAGACACACAGAGCTCTTAATGAAGAAATAACTAACGACTCATTAGTCTATAATGATTCATTATAAAATGCAGACACACAGCTATTTCTTTAATTAAGTTGTTCTGTCAGACTGGTTTTGATAAACTTATCACATTAAGGAAGCAATATGGATGGAATTAAGGCGATAAACTTTGTTTTTATTAATTTTAATGTTTATTTATTTTTATTTTATTTCATTTCACGATTGAGAAATGAGAAAAACATTTTATTAAAAAATATTTTGACATAATTACTTTGTGCTTTGCATTTCTTCTTCTTATTTTTCAAATCAGCAGATGTACAGCGGAGCTCCATACTTAAATTATATGCTAAATCTAGCACATTTTTCCTCATTATAGCTATAATGAAGGAAGACAACACTTCATTAGTGTACTTCATTATCATCTGCTTTTCGGGCCATAATGACGTCTACTATGTGACACACGGCATTTTAATGCATAGTTAGTACTAGTGATTCATTAGATCGTGCTGTGTGTCTAGGGTATAAGATAAATTCTGCCGCATTTGGTGGCGCTAGTGGTTAACACTAAAAATGTCAGTAGTGTAGAAACGATTTTGATATATATTATTTAGTTCTTCGTGATGAAAGATCCAAATTTTCGAATTTGTGGGAAGTAAGCGCGGTCCGCCATCTGGGATTACAGATACAAACCCCCCTACCTGTGCAGGTGGAAAAGCTGCTGAAAAAGTGTATTCCGCCAATAGTTTGAAAGTGAAAGTAGCGTCCGAAAATATCCTGTTTTTACATGCGGTTAACATCTTAAACCACGGAAAATAAATTTTTTTTTTTTGCTTATCCAAAAAAACAAAAGACGCAATGCTGTTATTGGCATCTACAAAGATCAGAATGCCAAACGAGAAGACATCGCAGACGCTGGAGCACGCTTTCTCGATGCTTCGTATGGTGGCAGTATAAAAGAGGAGATCTTGGAAGAAGTCCGCTACCAACGTTTCGAAAAATCTACAGTAATTAGCAAATTCAACATAGTATCTGTACCACCGACAAAGGGCGCTATACGGTATATACGTTTAGGAGCTGCCACCATGCGAGAATGCATCAAAGCTCATCTTCGAAAGCGACGACGATGATGAGGCAATGACATGGATGGAAGCCCAGATTCTTAGTACGGAGAATGGCTAATAGGATAAAACTAACCAAGACGATTATGTAGGCATCAACAGACTGGGACCATCAAAAAGAAAGAAATAATAGAAATATACTCGGCCGTACTAAAAAAACAATATCTGTGGATGAACATATACCACAAATAAAAAATGAGTTGACTTTGAATTTACAAAACTACCACCAATATGTAATGAATACCTGCAAAATATTTGTTAAAATAAAACAAACGAGTTGGACGACTTTTTGGAAGAGTGCTTACGCTTCCACCGCTGTAATTTGTTACACATTAGACTTACAAAAATTTTTAGGAAATTTAGTGTTCTTCAAATTTATGTTTCTACGTTTTTGTCCTAGGATCAACCATTTACCCAAAACTAAATAATAAACAGGTATCAAAATCGTTTCTACATCACCTTTTGTAGGGCAAAAATCTCTATTGATTGGACTATTTGGTAACAAATATCTTCCGGAGAATTGTTATCAATGGAAATGATTGATGCAAGTAGTAAATACTTTATTTATTACATACGTTGATGATATAATAATGCAATTGTAAATGCAATTTAAAGCATCACAATCAGAGCTTAGAGAAAGCTTTCAACAGAGTTCAAAAATACAACTTGAAGCTGACAATCTGCACCTAATCATTTCAACCGAACACAAAAAAGCAAATACAACTTAGAACGATCAATACCAGCGAAAAACGATCTTAATAATTCATAAATTGTGTCGCCCCAGTCGAAGTGAATAGGAAAAAGCCAATTAATGTACAGCACCAGGCTGTTGATTCTGATCCTTTGTCGTACTTACTGCCATAAATATTTGTCATATATTTTTACATTTTACCACAAATTTGTTGTACCTCACAAAATAAACTAAAATAAATTTACGGCGAATAAATTTCAGAAAATATACACCTAAAAGTACGACAAATTATGAAAGTGCAAAAAGCGTTTCGTATCAGCAAGAACGTAATATTCTTCGGTACGTCTGATTCTTCCTTGCGGTATACGCCTAGAACAAAGCTCAGTTACAAGAGTACAAAGCAAATACTTAGTATTTCCCCTCATATTATTCACACTCAGAATTTTAATTGAGTGCACATATGTATGTTAGGTCAACTTAGTTTTTCTGCAGGTGTAACTAAACGGCAGGCAAGAACTCGCCGTACTGAAGAGTATTCACTTCTTTCTGATACGAAACGCCTTTTGCGATTTCATCAGTTGCAGTTTTTAGCAAAAATCTTTTTTGTTATCAATTTTTTTAAATTAATAACATTTTTCTACGAAAAGCCTTCTTGATTTTTCTGTAGGAATACGACAAATTAGTCAACTACTTCCGAGGATGTGACAAAAATTTTCAAACTATGTGTTTGGTAAGTGAATATTCAATACGTTCACTTACAGTTCTTGATTATCGATTTATACTCAACGAGAAATAAAAACTGTAGGTCTGATATGGAAGAGGGATGGATTATGGTGCGCCGGAAAGTGGGATGGTGGCAACGGAGTAGAGGAAGGCAGGGTCGATGGAAAGCCGATGCTGGTGGAAATTGATAGGTAAAATGGAATAGTGTGCTGGAAATTGAAAAGTTTCTGTAAATTTGAATGATATTTAAAGGAACGGGTCTGAAAAATATGAGAGGGTATCAACTACGTATCGCCCTTATAAGTTTTCACAGCAGACAGATTTTTGCACAAAATAAAATACCTTAATGATTATTTCTTTTCATTTGTAGATTATAAGATCAAATCATATTGAGTATAATTTGATAATAAATTATTGTACTTACTTATGGCATAGCATTCCAGATGAAATTAAAATACTCGAAATTTTAATGCGAGTTTAGCGAATTCATTACTGGGCATAAAGATTTCTGAAATCTTTTCAAAAATACCTTAGCAAAATTAACAGAAAAAATTTATAACGAATTATAAAAATATTAACTGAATTTGGTGAGAATAATTTGCGAAACCATTTAGCTTGCCATGCAAGTTAATCTAGATGATAGTTGGGTGGAAGTATGACTGTAGACGTTAGACATAGGTATCTGAGCCCGGGACTCAAGGAATGGTAGAGGTTTTAGATAAGTCTCGCTTCTAATAGAAAGAACGCAAGCATGCACTTGGTTATACTAGGTACTGAACGAAGGTGCAATGTTTTGAGAGCGCTGATTGTCTTCACAAAACTAAGAAGAATAACGCGAGATTAAGCCATACTGGGAAGGTGTTCACTTTAAACCCTCAACTTAACTGTGCTCCTCTCACACTAGAAAACTTGAGATCAACCCAAATATTGGTCCTGATTCACTTAAGTTAACAAGATTGTATTGTAACATACTTTAATCTTTGTCGTATGTTTTAAGATTTAAGTACGGAAAAAGATAAGAATCACCCCGAGATGCGCTGTTTTTGACCCATTTTCTCTTCTAAAATAATTCGAAATTGGAAAACAAAAACTTTCACTTATTGGGGGATATTTTTCAAACTCCCAGGTTTCTTCTTCTCAATGCCATTCATTATTTTACCTGACTATTACCAGAATATAGGAAGCAAAATGTAAATAAAAATAGTTCTAAATAAAATACAAAAATAAAACTAGAACTAAAACAAAGAAATAATAATGAAAACGAAATAATATAAAAATTTCAAATAAAACAAAATAAGGAGGGAAGAAAAAAGTACAACACAAAATATAAACAAAAATACATGAAATTAATTTAATTTAGAAACCAGTTTGTCGGAGATAAGTTATGTTAGGTCTAATTGGTCAGAGAAGCCTCGTAACATAGATCAAATAGGCTCATTGTAACAGGGTATGCGGGTCATTTTTCAAAGTTCGCGGGCGAATTTAAAGCTTATTTAAATAAGAGTTAAGGAGCGTCTACGGCACCTATAATTATTTGAAAAATAAAGACTATTTTAGTTACCTCACTTCTTCCAGTGCACATACCTAGATAGATTACGAAAATTTAATCTCTGTTCATAAGGAAGAAGCATGCGAAGATTATCCCATATAAGTTGTCTAAGTGCGAAACAAACAAAGCTGGAAATTTTTCGTCTTTATTAGACTGAAATTCATTGGGAAAAAATGTTTTTTTCCCCTATGAATTTACAAAATGCATTGAGATGTATTATATGGGCAATTTTGGTGACCTCTATCATCGAACTTCTGTGGCAGGTGATCAGAGATAACCACACTGATGAGACCTCTCTGATCGCTGGGTCGAAACAAATAAATATCCTCTGAATAGATTTCAAGGTCGTAGATGCACATCATAAGAAGGACACCAAATGGGGGTAGTATACTCAACAGGGATTCGCGTAAAACCTAGATATTAAAACGATCATCGAAATCAGGAGTCTATTTTCTTACAAAGCCGAATGCGGCAATATTAGTATTGACTGTCTTGTAAATATGTGGTAAAATACTAATGTTTGTGTCTTAAAGCACGTTAACTTGGTTTTGTCAAGAGCACTACACTAATCAATATTTAACTGTCAATATCGGATTGCAAAGCGCATCAAACAATAGAACTATCGACCGTCTTAAAAATGTTGATATCGCTAGCATATGTATATCAGAACATCAAATATATTAATAACGTTTGGTATATCGAGAATATGTAAGATGAATAGCAGCGGACCAAGATGGCTGCCTTGAGGAATACCAGAAGGTACAGGTATTTCACCCGAGACAGCCGACCCAAACAGAATTTGCTGGATCCTATTTGATAAATATGGTTCTAGTCATTTAATTAAAAATATAGAAATTCGAGAATACTAAGCTTAACCCTAATTGGTCATCGGGGGTCAATACGAACCCATTTTTTTTTAACTTCTGGGTAGTCCGTTAATCGTCGATATAGTTCTTGGGCCTCCAACTACCATTAATCCGTCTAATCAACTATACATCTGTGCTATTAGCATGGCTTGCCAATCATCAGTATTGGTCTAGCGCTCGTTCAAACTAGACCTTAATTACTAAAATTAATTTTCTGTAACGTAATTATAAAAGTCCAAGTGATTTTTTTCGGTGCAGTGGTTATGTGTTTTTAATGATTGTTTGCAGATGGTTTACAGTCTACACTCAATACAAGCGCCAGTTTTATTATTAGAACAAGATGAAAAATTCTGTTTCTCACTGGAATAACGCTGCTGTTCTATACACACAAAAAAAATATTTCTTCTTGCTTCGTCTTACCTGCATACTACGAAAATTGTTGATGAAAAACTAAATACATATTACATTGCACTATAATGCAACTAAATGGGGTACATATAGTTTCGGTAAGCTATGCTATTATTTTACCACCTCTAGAAAAACGAACCTTTGGCCGATGCGGATATTTTATGGTATGTTGGACCAGACTGCTGTAAATGCACGAACTCTTCTTAAATATTAGAAACTGAGAACTGGCCAAAATATAAAAGTAAGTGCTTAGGATTGTCTATGCGATTTATCTTTAGAATTAGTACGGTCGCAGTTCAAAGACAGGCGACAGGTGAATTTAAGGTATGGAATTATGAGGATCTTGAAAAAAGATTTATCCGCTAATGGTGATAGACAATACCAATCCAAACGTCAACGTTGTAAAATTTATAAAAGAGCGAAGGATAAAAAGAAAAAAAAACAATACACTTTTTTCCATCTTGTAAACGCTCAATGTACGACGAACATAAGGCATACATGTATGATTGAGAACAAAAATTATTTCTACTCTACTTTTTTATAATTTCATATTAAATTATCACAATAGAAAGTATTTTGCAAAACATTTCTGTGTGAAAAATATTATTGCTCCATTTATATTTTGGTTTTTCATGCGACATAAAGACCATTTTTCTTCGACATTTTTCGCGTTTTCCATATTCAAAATAAATACACTTTTTGAAACGGGCAATGTTGGAATGATTTTTTATTAAAATATCAAGTTTTAAGAATAGATTTTTATAGTTTTTTTATCTCAATCAATTTTGAATAAGAAGCACGAGTTTCCTGAAAAACAAAAAAAAAATTTTTTTCTCTTAACTTCGCCGATATTTTACAATATTTAAACAATTAATTTTAATTAAAAAGAATATAAAATCTATTTCCGGGAACCTTAAAATATACCTAAATATTTTATTTAGTATTTTAGAACAAATTGTTGAAGTTTCAGAGCACTTTTTGTGAGCTGGGGTCACATTGACCCCGTGTGACTGTAATGCAATTCTATTGAAGTGTGACCTATTAGGGTTAAAAAGCAAAAGCTTGTGAGCAATTTTATCGATGGTCTTACTAAAGTAGTAAAAATTCAGTCAACTTGGTAACCCCCTATTCCATAGAGTTGACATAAATCTATGTAAACCGTGTTTCCTTATAGTTAAATTCAATTCAATTCAGTTTTATTTAAATAATTGTTCATAAGAATCAACACAATTCTTTTGTCGTACTTAAAACAGTGGTTAGTTTTAATAACTTAAGGAGAGAACCCCACATTAATAATGGTATGAAAAGAAAATTTAAGAATAATAGAAAAACCAAATTATACATTAAATTCAAAAATTTACAGCCTGTAAAATAAAATTCAATATAATTCGATCAACCTTTCGAAAGACCCAAACCCGTAACTAACTCAAATGATTCGGATTAAATCAAACAATTAAGTGTATGTTAATCATTAGAAGACATGAGAAGTGCCTTAAATCTAACCGCCGAACCAATGCGCTGGATATTTATTGGTAAGCGATTCCATGCTCGAACAGAACGGACCAAGTAAGATTCTTCTTGAACAAAATATTGAAATCTAGGAATTATTAAATTATTATGACGTAGAGAATTTGAAAATAATCTAAGTTGGGTAAAAACGTACGTCGGTATACCAGAGTAAATCATTTTGCGAAGAGATATGAGTAATCGACGATGGAGGAACTCAGTCAGGGAACACTCCAGTAAATTGTTACTGTACAAGGAAATATGATCATATCGCCTAAGTAAATAGATAAATCTAACACATTCAATTAAATGATCGCCACATTTAGCTTTCCTGAATAAACAGAGTTCAAATGAAGGAAAACCAATCTTCCATGAATGAAATGAGGAAGAAAAAGTAATCTAACCAAAAGCATTCGAGTGTTTGTTGACAGCAGATTAGCAGAAAGCCAAAGGCAACGTAAGCCACTATATATTTTATCAATTATGTATCCTATATAATCACAGCATTTCATCTTAGTATTCAAATACACATTCAAGTTTTTCACATGTTCACAAGAAGAGATTGGGACAACATGAAGTGTAATGGGAGGGAGATCCAGCCCAGTAAGATCATTTCGATAAAAACAAATACACTGAGACTTGTGAGGATTTAAACTCAATCACTTCAAATTAGTCCATAATGAGACCATGTCTAAGTCTGAGTTCATACGATCAATGCAGTCTTCAAACAGGCCAATAGGTCGACTAAGATAGAGCTGTACATTATCAGCATATAGGTGTACATTAAAATTCTCAACAACATAGGGCAAGTCGTTGATGTACGAGTTGAATAGCAGTGGACCGAGGATTGAGCTCTGAGGCACACCACAGTCAAGTTGCAAAATACCAGATTTAGTATTACTTATTTTGACATATTGTTGTCGGCCTAATAGGAAGCTATCAATATGTGATAAAGAAAAAGATATGATGTTAGATTGCGTTCCCAGCTTCAAGAGCAAATTAGAATGATTAACTGAGCCGAACGCTTTTGAAAAGTCAAGTATCATTGCAATACACACGTGATTCATGTCGAGGGATTTCCGAATATGTGACGTCAATAATACCAGTGTGACAGCTACGGACTTTTCGAAAGCCAGACAGGAAGGGACGCAATAGACTATGCTAAGTAATATGTTATTTGTCGTGTCGTATATAATTGCTTCAAATAGCTAAGGAATAGCAGAAGGCTATGCAATATTTCTAAACTTAAATTCTTCATCTTTTCTACCTTCATTGTACAGGAATAATTTGGATAACTTTCATGATAATTAGGGCTAGCAATAAAATTAGAATAGAGTTTGTCAATATACTCCAACAAAACATCTGTAATTAACGTAAGATCATTAAAGCCTAAAGATCGCTCCTGAGGACGAAGAATAAAACTAAAATAAAATTTGTAAAATTTCTTTATCATGCTGCGTAAAGCTAGTAGTAAGAAAATCAGCAAAAATATTGCACATAACTTCACCTTCACTCTGCTTCGTATAAATTACTTAAAATCAACTTTTTTTAACCACTATTTGTTTTCTAGCTTGATTTTATTTGTCTGTTTTTTGTACTCCATTTTAGCCTTCTACATTACAAAAACTTCTTTTTACACCGTAATCTCATAGGATATACAAAGTTCGTCATTCAGTTTGTAATGCATAACAACAATGCTGGTACAACAAAATGGATTGGACACCCATCACATATTAATATACTTACTATTAAAAGTTATTTTGATTTCTATATGTACATATGTCTGTCTGTCTGTATGTCGGCCCTTACGATTTTACAACGCGAGATAAAATTTCGCACACGGGCTTTTTAAAAAACATTACAGATTTTATTTTGAAAATGGGACAAACCAGGTCACCATTCGTAGGGTTGCCATACAAAAAATTTATTTTTCATTATGTATTTGAACACTCCGTGAGAGCACGTAGATGTGGAGAGTCGTATTTTCGTACACGATTTTTCATAAAAATCGTAAATACAATTTCAAAAATAAACTAAATCGCAACACTTTTTCTTAGTGTTGCCATACGAGATTTTATATTTTTTACGTATACTGTGATAATTAACAATCCTAGACATTTTTATTGTAGTGAAAAGTTCATCAGAATACAAAATCTTATGAAATTAGTGACCATACGAAATTACATACGGGCATTCATCTAGCGTATCATAACAATTGGTCTTATACCAATTCTATCGTTTTACTCCGATAAAAAAGCAAAAACTGGACACTACAATATAATTATCAGGCCGAACTTCTATTCGGAAGTGGAACTGCGTGGACAAAGTTACCGGCAGCTGCACTATGCATTATCAATAAACAATTTCAATGCATAATATTGCTTCATATAGCAAATTGCTGGGCTATTGCGTGCTGTTTACGACTGACTACCTAAGCACTTTAACTAGCAGGCATGCAGCTATTTCGTTTGTTTACGAGGGAAGCAATATGTGCTAAGCATATTATTTTACACAATGATCGGCTTGGCTGTCTCCAGCTCCTTACTGTATGGCGGTGGTCACATTGATGAGGTATGAAGTATGCAGTTTGCAGTACGCAGTATGCAGTACTTATTGCATTGCGACTAAAATTGCGATGTGTAAAACATTTTATTACAACACGATGAAAAGCGGTCACATTGACGAAGTAGCAGTAAAAATTGCGCATTAGAAAGCGCATGCAGCTGTCTTTGCATGTTGCATGAAGTATGTGCTGAGAAGTTAAAGCGATAAGTAACTTAAGCAGAAAAGTCATCCGATCTTTTTGTTTTTCGGTTACTGTTTAAAAAAGAAAAAGAAACAAGAATACAAATTATTTCGTCATTTTGCGATTTTTTTTTGGAAAATGGCTGAAGATATTGCTTTCAATATAAAATTTGTGTAAGTGGTGGAAAAATCACTTGCTTGTGGGATTACATAAAAAATGACTGCAGTAAAAGTATAAATGACAACTGCTTACGGCGTCTTAAAATCATCTTCTTCCTCCGACGTAGACATTTTTACATTTTACATTTTTTTGCATACTGCGTGTTGCATATTGCATACTTCATACTTTATCAGTGTGACCGCTGCCTAATGGCAATGACTAGCTGCTTCGTCATCGACAGTAGAACTGTGGCTTGGAACTTGGCATCTGAAAAACACAATGCTTTAAACATTTGTAAGTTTAGTGGAGCCAAATGAGCGAGCACTTTGCGAGTTGCGGGTAAGGTAGTTTTTGTTAAATCCAGCAACCCGGTTTTAATTAATGTTTTTGTTTTTGATAGGAGCCAGGATATTTTGTCTTGTTAAAAATATTGTGATCCGAGATAGACTTTAATTTAGAAATAACATGTTGTCTAATAATAATATTAACCAGGCATTTTTTACGTATAAACATTTTAAGACCTGAAGAATTATATAAAGTGTTTAATAGATTTGGTGTTTTATTTATCAAATCCTAATCGCTCCTTGGAAGGAATAATTCTTAAAAAAATAGAATTGAACCATTATTTCTTCCACAGTTTGGCCATTCTCAAAGAAGATCGAAAGAAGTGGAGTCTTAACGTAGAAGTTGAGTCAAGTATCCAGTATCATAGGACCGTGGCTAGACGTTCTGTCACGCAACCACATCCATACTGGTTCCTGCAACTACAGCTTCCAGGCCGATTAAGGTCTTCCTTTGGCAACTTAAGCTGGACAAGCAATTTCACAACGACAACAAACCGCAAGACAACATAACAGTGAACAAGCAACTCATCGTGAATAACAACCACAAGACAACATAGTAGTAGCAATAGACTACAGAACATTACCGCATCAAAATTATAAGAAGATCATATTCAACTTCCGTTCTGAGTTCCGCATTTAAGTTTGCAAGAAACGCGACTGACTGGAGGTGAACAGTGAGTACTTTAGTAAAATAACCGCTGGACGTATCTCATTTCAAGCAAAATCAGACGCCAAGAACATACGACTACTTATGGTTGGCTTAAGTACATGATAATTATTAAATTAGATATATTCGAGCATTTTAATTTGCAGGGGTCACTATACCCCTAAATTTCATAAGTCCCTGCAGATTATTTTGTCATCGTGGGGCATTTTTAGCACGCTCATATGCAGGGTTGAGTATTTCTTGAAGTGCTGAAGTATGATGTTTCAAATTAATAAATTTTCATTACAAGCCTCTGCTTAATTTAAATTCCATAACACGATATACCTTTACTGAATATTGTAGAAACGAAATAATTTATTTAATTTGCAATTACTTATGACTTGTTCAAATACGAAAATAAAAATCGATTTGTATACGAAGAGCAAATGACAACAAAAAATATAAAATTCTTTAAAAGTTAAAAACGTTTGATTAAAAAAAAAACAAAGAAACTCTTAACTCGGCGACTTAAAGGATTAATTTTAATTAAAAGTAAACAACACCTAATTTACCGAGACAAATTATAGCACACGGCACAACATTTATTGTTATACCTACCTATGGTTATGAATATCGATTCCACTTTCCTGCAACATTTCTAGCACAGTTTAATCTCATACGCCTCATTTATTCGCTTAATTAGGAAAAAAAACCTCGGAGATTCATGAAACTTTTACTTCCGATCCTGAACTTCGACCCCCAAGAGGTGAACAATCCTTGAACTTTAAGGATGAAAGTTTTGTTGTTCTATTGTCCTGTCTCTGTTCTCCAGAGTGAATCTTTTAGATTTACGGAAAATTTTGATGGCATACCTAAATTATTCATTTCGTTGAAGAATTTTCTCACAAATGTAAAGCTTAGTGAAAAATTTATTTTACCGTATCGTCTTGGCTCGATATTATAGCAGAAACCGTACTCAGTGGAGGGTAATTCATTGTTAGAGTTGGATGTTCATGACTCAAGGGGGGTTTTATTTTTTGTGGAATAAACAATTTCTAACTGACATTGATTTACTGGTCAATAGCAAACAAGTTAATTTATTAAAAGCTTGTGAGCGTATAACGCACTCATATTACAGATAAATCTCTCTTAGGCCCATTATTTTTCACATTTTAACAAAATTCGTACTTAAAAGGAACACCATTAATATATTTCAAGGTAAGCAAAGGGATTTTTTTTTTCGTTATTCTGGTTTTGAATAAATTACAAATCTGATGCAGCAAAATTCCTTAATAAATCTGAGTGCGTAACATACAAATTCGTTTTTTTTTTATTTGTTAGAAATAAAAGTGAAATATTATGGTGATACCGACACAAATTTTGTAAATGATGTCATATTCAAAAATAAGGGATAAGATATTATACTATCGTTGACTTCAAGTGTATATAGCTTTTCCTATTGTGAGATCTAGTCTCGGTCGTAAGAGGCAGGGTGCCGGTAAAAAGGACAACTCAGTCATAAAAATTCCAATATTAAACTTATTTCAATATATAATTTTTAAAACTATATCATAGTACTTCCTCCAATTCAACTTTTGAAATAGATCCCGTATCGTCACTGTAGTTTTTGTTTTCAATTCTGAAATAAAAGAAGTAGAGGAATATAATATTTTTTAAACAGAATGAACTTTAGTGGTAAAAATGTCAGTGCTACTACGGCGTGTAGGCAGAAGGATAGCAAACAGATGCACAGAATTTAATCTCTGTGAAATTATTTGACGGGTGCTGCTACGTGTAGGCAGGAGGGCTGGATATATAAATGTGTAACAACGCTCTGTAGCGGGTGGTGCTGAATGAATGTAGCACAATAAAAGTATTGCAGATTGCACGTGCTGCAGCTTGTAAGGCTAAAATATATATTTAAGTTAACTCCAAAATAGAATGAAACTTTTGTAATGAGGATGAGTAATTTCAGATTAATCTCTCAACAGAATTATTCATCTGTTTAGGTGTGGGCAGCAGAATATCAGATTAGCCTCTGCGGCAGACTTATTCTTCTGCTTAGGTTTGGGCAGGAGTGCTGCAAATTAGTCTCTGACGCAAAATTATTTTTCTGCTTAGGTGTAGGCAGGAGTGTAGCACATTTGTTTCTGCAGCAGAATATCAGATTAGTCTCTGCGTCAGAATTAATATTCTACTTAGGTGTGGGCAGGAGTGTACTATATGAGTCTCTACGGCAGAATTATTCTTCTGCTTATGTTTGGGCAGGAGTGTAGCAAATTCGTCTCTGACGCAAAATTATTTTTCTGCTTATATGTAGGCAGGAGTGTAGTAGATTAATTATTCTTCTGCTTATGTGTAGGCAGGAGTATAGCAGATTAGTATCTACGGCAGAATTATTATTCTGCTTAGGTGTAGGCAGGAGTGCTTGGTGTAGGCGGGAGTGAAGCAGATTACTTTCTGATGCAAAATTATTCTTCTGCTTATGTGTAGGCAGGAGTGTTGCAAATTAGTCTCTGCCGCAAAATTATTTTTCTGCTTTGGTGTAGGCAGGAGTGTAGCAGATTTGTCTCTGCGGCAGAAGTATTCTTTTGCTTAGGTGTGGGCAGGATTATAGGAACTGATAGGAAATTTTCAGGTTAGTCCTTGAAAAGAGGTGGTTAGGCCCAATATTCTTGTTACCCGGATTACTCTCCGAATCAGATGAACTCTGAGCTAAGAATGATTTTCTACTGCGGCTCGTCGGATTTATATAGCCGCTGTATCCAGATATGAGTTCTCACCTCTCAGTATTACCCTAAAGATGGTCGTTTCATTTGCTTGCATTCTATTTGAGGCGAAAACATGTCATTTGAAGACACTGGAAAATTGTCAACATACAGATGTAAGTATGCTTAGTACGTTTTAAAAACTTTGGTTCATTTAATTAATGAGTTTTGATTGTGCTTTTAGATAAATGAAGCAAGATAGATAGGCGGCAGCTGTCGCTGTTAGATTGAATCATGTTCGGGTGAGTTTACTGCAAAAATTTTGTCAGATGACAACATTATGAATGATCTGGATAATTAGTTATCAATTAGATAAAGATTCTGTGGTTATGTTGATTTGAAAACTTCTTACTTTGTGGTCCCTTTTTTTGTATGTTTTATGAGTTTTTACATCGAGGACAATACATGAGTAAATTGTCTGGACATGTCAGGATGAGTTTGTAAGTAGATTAATCCCTGAATGTTGCAGGAGGAAATCGATCAGTAGGTGGACCGAAACCTAGCACGTAGCAAATATCCACCTAATAAGAATTAGATCCAAACAGATTTTTAATTATCCTACTCCCTGAATTTATCGTCTTAAGCATAAAGTATTGGGCAAAGAAGTCGTCTAGTTACGAGAATGGAAAATAACACAACGTCGGGCAGCATAGTACCCTATAGGCTACCAGATAATATTTGCAAGTGGCGAGAAAGATAAGAAGATTTTATACTATTCTATATAATTTTTTTGTTCTAATTTGTAACAATTCGCAACGCTTGAAATTATGGGCAATATCGGTTGATGCTCGTCTTGCGAGGCGAGTAACGTTTTGACCCCACGAGGAATCTTTGAAGTTAACCCGGACGTACCAACGAACATAGATAAACGAAGAGAGAAAAAAATAAGAAAAAGGGAAAGAAGGATAGGATAGGGCATATATTAAGCGGGCCCTCAGGGATATTGGGAGGATTGGGGCCAGTGAAGGCAGACCATCTGCGCCTTCATGTAAGTAAGGGTTAGTGGTGTAAGGGTCCCATCACAGGACCGGATGTGGTGCTTGTGTGTGTGTTTTATTTTTGTAAGCACGAATTTTCTTTTTGTATGGACAGTGATAGCGGTAGAATTCCGGGTATCCACAGCATTAACTTTCTGTAATAGCCGAGGTGCTAGCCTTCCGCCCTGTGTTATCGCTGGTCACTGAGTGAGCTGTCAGCTCAAGCTGACAGAATGGACTTCACGTCTAAAGGTTCTCACTCGAAAGTACTTCCATAACAATCGTGGGCCATGGCTTACTTGAAATCGTATATGTGGATAGTTTTCTTCCATCTGTGATTAGTCATCTTGTAAGCCTATAACTCTCTGCGCAATTTTTGACACTTTCCTATGTCTCTCGTGCTTACTGTAACAGCACTCGACTAAACTCGATTTAATTGTATTCCAATCCAGAGCTTTAATTGCATTTTGGCTGTCAATACAAATCTTGATGTCTCGATTATTAGTTACACTGTAAGTTGTTTCTCGCAGCCTTCGGCGAAGTTTACACTTAGACACTTCTATCGGAATTTGTATTTGTTAATAGAAAAATTATAATTTAAAAAAAAATCTCTCAGTAGTTAAAATTACCTCAGCTACAATCCTTACTATGGCTGTTGAAATCAACATTAAAAAGCCACCTGAAAGTAAAATCGTTCAAAAGATTCTAATTCCAAGTATTTCTAATTATTGAAACTAGGTTGGGAACGAAACTATGTATACCTACCTATAAGCACGTCGATAAGGCAGTTTTTAGTGGAGAAAACAATCGACACATTATGGCTGCATTCCGCATACACAAAACCGGAACACAATCCAATGAGAACTAATTAACTTGTCATCGATGAATTTTACGCAAATCAAATGTAATTAGATTAATTCATCTTTTCAATCAAATGTATCGTTTAAAGTAGCAATATTGTAATAGTCATAATACTTTACCTAGACGATATCAAGAACGGCAACACAAATTCTCAGAACTCCAGTTGATATGTACAGCTGCTAGGGATAATGTACTCTTCTGATCTACGCACAGATGCCAAAGTCAATGGACTTTTCTGTTGCGACCTAAGCACAGCTGCTAAGGTCAATGTACTTTGGTTGCTATACGCAATATAAAATAACTAGTTGGTGCCGTGCGCAATATACCATAAGTCTCAGGAAAGCTCTCTTTTTGCATCCAGCACGTAGTGAGAATACATCAGAATCGACTTGGCTAGTAATAATAGCTTAATATTATTAACGACTAGAATAAAGACTACTACAATAATAACGACTGAGATAAAGATATTTATTCCGGGTCTCGACTGGAATAAATTTTGCTAACATAATCACTTTATCTTGGGTCTCGACTGAGATAAAGATAGTTATTCTGGGTAGCGAATAGAATAACACTTACTAATCTCAAGCGTTTATCTTGGGTTGCGTCTGAGATAAAGACATTTATTCTGGATACCGACTAGAATTAATACTACTAATACAACTTTGCTTTGGGTCTCGACTGAAGTAAAGTATTTTGTTCCGGGGCACGATTAGAACAAGATCAGTACTAACACACAAACTATATATATATATTGGTGCCATTTCGGAAAAGTGAGTTCCTTTTGAAGTTATAATAATTTGTTGCATCAGTGAGCTATTTAGTTATTAAGTGACATAGTCGACATTATAAAATATATTCGTGAATGTGTATTCTTTGAAATATATTTCCCTTTGAATTTGGAATACTGTATTAACTGTGACATATTGTGAAATAAACCACTAACTTTAAATTTTCATTGGCATTATCATTTACAGTCTCCAGCCATACTTATACTTTTCTTGGGTGTTCTCATTGGGCAGAACAATGTCACTTATTTCACTTTTAGAAATTCAGTGCACATAAAACAAATGTGCAAAAGAATTTTAATGTAACCGACAGCTGATCGGCTGGTGATATAGAATTACTAAATTTTGCTTCATTATAAATGGTCCCATTAAGTTTAAGAGCAATCCTATTCATTCTCATATGATTTTTAAAATAGCTGCCACCTTCCAAAGTTAATTGATTTATAAGCATACTCTATGGCCAATGTGTTGCACGTTTTTTTCTAAATTCACGTTGCCACCACTTTCTTTTATCATTTTTAAAATTTATCTAAATCGACTAACGATGCACTTAAAAGTAGGAAATCTTCCGCATCTGCTAACGTATTATTACTGCGCAAAAAAACAACTTAATATATCGACACGTGACCTTCTAATGTGAACAGATGTCAAAACTTTTCGGAATGCGTAGAAATCGAAAAATATGGAGATACAAATGTAGGTACAAGTTCCGGTACAAGTGCCGATACATGTATCTAAGTGAAAACGTACCTTATTGCGTTATTATACCCCAGATGAAATCTCAAGGGTCTGCTACGTCTG
Organism: Dioctria rufipes; assembly: GCA_963924295.1. NCBI lineage: Eukaryota > Metazoa > Arthropoda > Insecta > Diptera > Asilidae > Dioctria > Dioctria rufipes. Next base: position 346,501,462 of record OZ002740.1, on the reverse strand, counting down.
TCATTCCATTTGTAATGCATAGAAATAATGATAGTAGAGCAAAATAGGTTATACACCCAGACATATAATATTAAAAATTATTTGATTTTTGCATGTCCGTCCGTCTGCCCGTCCTCAGGATAACTCGAGAATGCGTTCACTTAGAAAACTGAAATTTTGCACAAAAGCTTTTAAAAAAAATAAAATGAAATTTAGTTCGAAAATGGGACAAATCTGGTAACTCCTTCGCGGGGTTGCCATACAAAAATTACGTTTTTCAGTATATATTTGGAGACTGACTGAGAACGCAACAACGTAGAAAGTTGAAATTTTTTACAAGACACTATTATAAAAAGGGCAAATATAAAATGGGCTACATCGGACAACCCTTCTAGGTGTTTCCATATGAAATTTTTATCTTTTTTACACTGCGGAAACTACCAGTTCTAGACGTTTTTATTTTACTAAAAAGCTCTTCAGAATATGAAATCCTATAAAATTGGTTATAATCAATTTTTCAGTATGACAAATCATTCTAGAAATATACACGAAAAACCACTTCAACAATTAAACGTGCACAGAGACGTGACCATACAAAATTACATACGGGCATTCATGTATCTATTGGTCTTGGTAGCTCAGTTTGTAAGCGCGCTGGCTACCATCCCTGGGGTCGTGGATTCGATTCCGACCTCGACTTGGTCCTGTGCTTCGCCTTCCACCTAGTTTCCTTAACCCTTGCTATTAATTAATTCTTCAATCGACATTTACTTGTATTTGCTAAGGATATATTCAATATAACTTTGTAATTGACATGTGCCTATGTTATATTTCTATGATCTATGATTATTTCTAATGCTTGCATAATGTGTATACATAGCTTATATGTAAAAACATTTAGTATTTCCTGTCTGTAAGATTGTTCAAATCGGTAGACTGAATAAATAAATAAATAAACAAGGAGATGGTCCCTACCGATTTCGTCCAAATTCACAGTATATGGAGTGCTTGACTAATGAAAGTGACACAAGTGGAAACTCCAACTGACCAAGCAAAACCATAATAATGCATAATGTGGGTGAGCCCGGGGTTAAAATTCTTGCGGATATGGTCGCAGCATTTAAACTACTTTTTTTGTTGTTGCAATTATCTATAAGCTGTTATCTTTCATATATAGAAAACCAGAAGGAATTTTTTCCAAAATAAGATTGCGAGATTTCCTAAATTACTTTCAACTTACATTAACTACGAGATTCGTACGGCAGCGGGTTACAGAGTAGTAACCCACCACTATACCTATATATTATTTTAAAAAATTTAAAAAAATATATTTGTCCGGGGGGGGGGGGGTATTTATTGTATATTGTACCGTCTGTGTAGAATATTCGTACAAAATTCCATCAAAATCGGATGATAAATTCAATGTTAAAAGGTCATTCATATTTATACCAATGGGAAAAAATTTCTCATTTCCCGAATTCGGGTGTTCTGCGATAGGTGGAGTAAATATTATCCAATTTTCAAAATTCCTTTTGCTAGTTATTTTGTGATTTTTTGAGCATATATTCCCTGCCATTTCGATTAAGTTGCGAAATTTAACTTTCGCTGCACAAAATTCTGTCTGACAAATTCATTTCGAAATGTTTTTCTACAACTTACAGATAAATCATTTTGTTTGTTTTTTTTTTTTTTATGGATTCGCTTTCATTAACAGATTATTTGTACAAAATTTCAGGAAGATCGCAAATCATTTACCTATTTAAAAAAAAATTAAATCTATAAAAATTTTGCATACCCACTTTTCGCCATCTAGCGGAGATCTTTAAAAACTTACGAAAATGCCACTTACAGAATCGGCCATCTACACACCTACCTGACGCTTTCGTTCAAATTCTGTTTCAATTTAATCGCAGCAACTCTCGCGAAAATTTGCAAATTTGAACATTTTCCAAGGGGTAGGCCTACAAATCCCCGGGCTCCCTTATATTATGCATTATTTGGGTTTCTCTTAGTCATTTGGAGCTCCCACTTGCATCACTTTTATTTCTAGTTAAGCCCTGCATATACTGTGAATTTGGACGAAATTGTTGATGACGAGTAGGGACTCTCTCCTAGTTAGACTAATTCTAGCGTTTTTACTTGTATGTATATAACTACCATTTTCGCTTGGAAGATGCTACGGTAGTCTAATAGGCGATATAATTCTTGTATTTGAAAGGATGTAGAGTATACTCTAGCTCCCATGCACACATCAATTTTCCAAGTCAATCCCTGAAGCCCTATCATCTGGTGCCGTCGGGTTGGTTATCTTATGTAAAACAATCTGTTTGTAGGATAGCTTGGAAACGTTTTTCGGAAATTCACTCATAAATTTTTATTGGACTTTATTGGAAAAACTATATATCCCGTTGCATGTTATTTGCAATCAACATAACACTAAATTTAAAAAGATTGCCATATGAATTACCTTGAACAATGTCAAATTAAAAAAATAATTCTAACAAAAAAGTTAATTAAGTTCAGAAGCATAATAGATAAAACAAAAACTTAAACGTGGATAAAATAAATTTTATAAAATTTCACAATTATAATGACGACATACATTGAAATACAATTGTTGCACAAAAACACACAAATTATCGTGCAGAAAAAAGTGAAACAATCTTGTAAATAAATCGAATAATTAATTAAAATAAAAAAATTGTAAAACACAGAATACACAAAAATTTAAATAAAATTATAAAAATTTCTTCAATTCAATTGCTTAATATGAATATTCCATACACTCGCTGATAACGGTATTTCATTTTCCAAGATTGTTAAATTAAGTTGAAGTTTACCAAGTGGAACAAATGATGGAATAACTTTTGATGTATCAAAAGAATTTTCGAATCGATAAAGTTTCTTCTCGATGGGACACTTATTAAAACCGTTAATATTACGAAAGGCAATCAAATAAAATGTCCCGAATACAAAATGATATCGAATTGGATCTTTTATAAATTTACAAAATTCTATAGTCCATTGAATTTGATTTTGTTTTGCATTGTCTCCAAGTTTATGAGAACCTTTTATATTCAATACAAGATTGTCCATATCTTCTAAAATGTCCAAATATGCATATACGCCAATATGTGTTTCATTGATTTGTTTCATGTCAAGCGTTGAATTTTTCGAATATTTATCACTGTAGAAATCCACGTGAAATGAATCTTGAACAATGACTGATTTCTGATGGATATAGAGTTAAAATATTTAAAAAATAACAAAACAAAATATTACCCCTCCATTAGCTATTGATGCTAAGACTGGAAATAAAAAGATAATAAAACTTGGAAAATTCGACATCTGAATTACAGCTATACTCAACAATTACTGAATACGGCGACAGAAAATCTCTAAGCTTTAAATATAGTAAGAAACTAATTTGGAAATAATAAGCCGATGCTTATCATATAACAAGCATAATCAAAATAATATTAAATTTTTTATATTCGAGATGCAATCATGGACCACCATACTTAAGTATGTATGTATGTAACATCATTAATTATTATTACGGAACGCATAAATTATTTATTTTTGCAGCGATATTTTGGAGAGATGATGTGTCCCATGCCGTAACTTATCTATTAGCCTTATATTCTACATTAAAACTGCAATCTGATAGTTGCAAAATCAACCTTTCATAAACTTTGGAACCTGATAATTAGTTTTTTTTTTTAGTTGCTTCCAGTTGTTCACCGGTTTTGAATCAGATAAAAATCTGTAACAATTTAACGATACCCAATTGACATTGTCAAGTGAAGTTTTGTAATCTGTGGTCTAATTTTCAGCGTAATATCAAAAATGATGCATTATTTAAATTAATTTTGAAAATATATAACTATTCGATGAGATTCTTAGCTATACACAAGAACGTCATCATCACTTCCGCTGATACAGGAAATGTTACTGTGGCAATGTATAAGAGCGACCAACTACCCTCACTCAAAACAAAAACAAGTAAAAAGGGTAGAATTGGTCTAACATAGAGAGGGTTACCCACCCTACTCGTCACCGCAAGTGGGAGCTCCAGATGATCAAACGAAGCAGAAATAATGCATTACGTAGGGGAGGCCGGGGTTTTGTAAGCTTACACCTTGGAAAAGGGTTAAATTTGAAAATTTTCGCGGAATTGTCGCGGTTAAATTGCAACAGAGTTTGAACGAAAGTGTCAAATTCATTCGGGTAAAATGTCAATCACAGAGAAGATTTTCGATTCTGTAAGTCGCATTTGCGTGCGTTTTCGAAAATTGCCGGTAGATGGCGAAAAGTAAAATAAGCCGTATAAAATTGACTGTGGTTCTTTCACCTTTCAAATGGCAGATAAAATAGACAAAGTAGAATTCCTTAATTATGGCTCCACACAAATATGTTTGAAAGTGCTAACTACAAAATCTTTCAACAAAAAAAGTCAATTGAAAAAACATTGGGATAGTTTACGTTCATATCTGTCTTCTTCCAAACCAAGGGAATATTTTGTAAATTCGTCAATCAAAAGGCAAAGACGGTTCTTTTTTCTCCTGCACAATTGATACATAAATAAATCATATTCCTATGGCATTCTCTCGAACGGTATCATGTTTTGGGCTGCGGTTCCAGCGTAGACTCGGAGCTGGAGAAACACGAACCTAAATGTGGGGAAAAGTCCATGTCACCTATTATATAGTCACGCTGGTTCATTGGGAATTATGATTAGGTCACTAGCATAAGGTACATAGGGTATGAGCGTCAGGTGTCAATTTGGGAAATACATATGCAAGTAGCGAGGGGCAATGCGACATATCTATAATGCTAGAATCAAAACAAACTTCCCTTGAGAGTTTTATCGACTTCATCCTGCAATCTATCGCTAATTTGCATCTATTATTCAAATAGTTATGCATCGGAAAAGGTAAATCATATAACAAACAAACAAAATAAAAAATGTTTACAACATTTCGATAATCCCAAATGCACACTCATTGCTCCCACGTAACGAGGTAGTCTTGCGGCATAGCCCAGCAATGCAAAAATTTGGAACGACTTTATCAATTTTTCTGTGTTCTGCAGAAAATGATGAAATTCGGGCTCGGGGAATAAACCGTGATCCTTTACGAAGAAAAAATAGGGACGAAAGACTCAAAGTCGGCAACAAATTTTGCTCGAACAGCTGTACCGCTGCTTCATGCTGACGAACATCATCACTCTAGGTATCCAAATCAGTCTCGTGCGGATTATAGATAGTTACCGTCAGAAATCGTAGAGGAAATTTCGTAGTACAAGTGCTAGAGATTTTGTGCAAAAGTGCAGCCAACAAGCAATTACCTATAAAGTGCATTTATAATAGGAAAGTAAACCCCATTATAAAAATGTTTAGAATTCGGACGGACAGCGCACTTGGTGAATGTTTTAGTCAAGCTAGGCAATACTTACGTAAAAAAAGACTTAAGTACTACTTAAGTACATTTTCGTTACTTAAGACTTATTACTCAATACTTTTGAAATGCCCTACTTAGTACTTGAACATAAGTACTTGCTTCTATTTACTTGTACTTAAGACTTAGTTTTGTACTTAAGTACCAAGATTCTTACATAGTTATTTCTGAGTCTATTAAGTACCTACAAATATCTAACACTTCATAGAAAAGCAAACACAATCTCTAGCGCAATTCCGTTTTTGTTGAGTTTTAAAGCACGCAAAGAACTGTCAAAGCATGTGTCGCACTCACGCGTCAAGAAAGAACATTAGACAAACTAATAACATACAAAGAAGACTGGGCAAATAGAACATAAACCAGTAACATCTCGCTCGAATATAAAATCGATGATGCCTCAACTTGATGACATAACCAGTGACATATATAAGTACGTTCATAGAAATACACTGCAGAAACTGGGCTCACTTCTATATTGCTGACTCTTTTGGCCTAAGCACCCAGTCAAAGTTAACCTAATAATAAGTTAAGAAGCTGTAGAGCAAAATGGGAAAATTTCTGGTGTTTCTTAGAATGAAACGGTAGCATTTAGGTAGGTACATGCGCATAGTCAAATTAAAGGTAACATTCCGGGGTCTTTAAATCTTGTCATAAAACTGTATAGTTATCATGCATTTTGGCGGGAAAATCGTTTGAAATTGAAAAAGAAATTGTAAAATTATCCAATTTTTTGAATTTGACATCCTATAACTGCCGACAGAAAGGGAGTAGAGATGTGGTTGGGAATTTGTTGGAAACGGTAGAGGGTTTACTATCACTTGAGATGCAAATCACCATCATAGGGTGTATAACAAGAAAGTTACATGGTATTAGGATGAAAAGCACCCAAAATCACAAAACCGCCCACACCGTGCATTTTCCGGCTCTCCTCCCATACAATTTATTTCTCGAAATTGATTGAGGATTCCGTGGTATAAAGGAAATGCGGTACGTACGGGACACCCTGTATATATATACCTTTTTATGTAGAGGGGGAAAAAATATTGTGTTTACTTCCATAGCAGACTTTCCCCAGTGACTGAAGATCTTATTCACCAGAGGAAAAACAGTGAGTAAATGTCATGTTGTGTTAGTGTGCAACTCTATATGGGTATTTAAAAATACATATCCATATATATGTATATATATATATACAAAAAAAAAAAAAGTTGAAGAGTAGCCATTTGTTGGCAGTTGCTTATATTTGTGAGCGCGGGTGAACGGATCCCGACCCAGAGGGTAAAATTTCAATTGTGGGTAATTTCCGTTTTCAAGAATTGAGTTTTCTTTCCCTTTTGCCACCGGCCTGCATCTGAGCAACTTGGTCATTTTTAAGTAAGAAATTAATTTTTCTATAATGTAAGATCACGGAAGGTTATTGTACTACAATTTAGTTGTAACCGCTTATCGGGTATAAGATTGAGTTTGGATGGAAATAGATAGCATGAATTCGGAGTTAGTAGAGTTTCGGTTGCTCACGCCCCTCTCCTTTCTAAGATGTAATAGTTCATGTAAATCTCGAAGCCGAGCGTAAATATCGACAGCAGATAAGCGAGCCTATCTTTTGGCGGTAAGACTGAGGCGTCCTATCAGTTTCCTTCCCCCCAATTTTCCGTTTTTTTTCTCCTTCCTTCCCCTTTTCTCCTATCTTGTGTTTCGGTATTCAGCATAGCAGTGGAAGTGTTGACGAACTGGGCAAGATCCCCTCCAACCCTGAGCTATAGTCAGAGATAGCCTATGCTGAGCCCAAGTGAAGTCACCAGCATCTTCCGGAATTATTTTTTTTTTTTTTAGCAATCCAGACAGCTTGAAGAACGGCATCCCACCTAACCAAGTACTCCAATAGCGTAACTACAAAATGTGAAGCAACATTTTATTTTCTCACTAAAACAGGCTAAATATTTTGCTATTCAGCTTGATGAGACTACAGATGTCAGTAGTAACTCACAGCTGATGGAGTATGTTCGCTACAAAGGTGCACATGCAATTGAAGAGGAATTGTTATTTTGTTCTCATCTCGAGATGAGATCTCGTGGAATTGATGTGTATATTAAGGTTAATGAATAGTTTAATGCTTAAAGCAATAATCCAAAATGGGAAAATTGAATTGCCGTGTCAGTTTATGGCAGGGACTGAAAATAACAATTATTTTCATTTTTCTAACCAAAAAATCATATAGAATAAGTCATGGGAGGATTGATCGGAAAGTAGCATAATGATTCTTATTATCGAATTTTCACAAATTTCCTGTAATTTTTAAAACTATGATTTTTATTCGAAATTATAAAAAGTAACTTTCTTTTTGATTTATATTTAAAAAATCAAAAATAAAAATTGGGAAATGATTTTTATTTTAAAAATCATATATAAAATTCAACAGAAAATCTGGACCAATTCTTATTATACTTTAGATGAAAGCATGTGTGTAATTTCCTACCACTCCCATCTGTCGTACAATCTTCGGCATATTTCGACCCATATTTAATATTTTTCATCCGAAAAATAATTTTGTGAAATGGAAATCATTTTAATAATTTTATTTGCGATTTTTAAAATAATATTCACTTGCCGATTTTTATTTTTGATTTTTTAAATAAAAATCAGTTTTTCATATTTATTTTTGATTTTTAGAAAGAAAATCAGAAAATAATTTTTTACGTATGATTTTCTTTTAAAACATTCATAACGGTTACGGTGTCTGGTTTATGGAGCACCAGCTATGTTGGGTCATATTAATGGTTTTTCGGACTTCGTGAAAAAAATAACCCTAAAATTGAAAGTAATCATTGCATGATCCATCGCCAGGCACTTCTTGTAAAATATTTGGAACCTACACTGGAATCCGTCGCGCATGATGTCATCAAGATTGTTAATGCTGTTAAAGGACATGCACTAAGCACGCGGCTCTTTCGTAAATTATGTCAACACAGTGAAGATGAATATGCTGACCTACTTTACAAAGGCATATTCTCGCAGATAAGTTTAACAATTCTTCATGGGTTGCATAACTGGAGTATTTAGCTGACATTTTTGAGCATATTAATGTGTTGAACAAAGAATTGCAAGGGAAAAATATTAATATCATTTCAGCCAGAGAAAAGATGTTAGCATTTGGAGCAAAGCTTTTGTATTGAAGACAGAAAGCAGAACAGAACAAGATAGCTTCTTTTTCAAATTAGCTTTATTTTTGGAATATTTTGGCAATATTACTTTTAATGACGTCAAAGCATTTTACCAAACTCAGAGTGGGGTTCTCTGATTACTTACCAGATTTAGACCTGCAGACTGTCAGTTGGGTTGTTCATCCTTTCAAATGTGGAGTATCTAACATACCAGAAGAGCCTCAAGGCTTGAGAGGAGCACTTCTTGAAGTCCGCTGCAATAATGATGCCCGCATACAATTTGAGAGCAAAACTGATCTGTCGTCTTTTTAGATGTCAGAAGCTGCAAGGGCTTTCAAAATAGCACATGAGGAGGCTATAAAAAAGTTGCTATCATTTGCAGCGATATACCTTTGCGAACAAGGATTTTCCACTTTAATGAACATAACAACGAAGAACAAAAATTTAGTGAACGCCGAAGACTGTATTCAAATTGCCCTTACTTCAAAAAGCCATAATTATGAAGTTATTCTATCAAGGATGCATCAACATCATTTCTAAAAACGTGTAGACGTTTGGAATTACTTATGAAAAGCTTTCATAAGAATTCCAATAAATTCAATGAATAATAAATAAATATAAATGTACCTTGCTTTATTTTCTGCTTTTCAGAATGTGGGGTAATATCGACTTACACAAAAATATTATTGCGTAATGGCTAAAAAAGTTCTCCGACTGCTGGAATATTTGAACGACCTTTTAACATTGAATTTACCATTCGATTTTGATGAGATTGTGTATGAATATTTTACACAGATGGTAGAATATACAAAAAATACTCCCACACCTAGAAAAATACTTTTCTTTTTATTATAATAATATATAAGTAACCCGCCACGGGTTACAACTCTGTAACCCACTGCTGTACGAATCTCGTAATGGTTTCAAAAATTTATAAAAAACTCGCAATGAACTTAGGAAAAATAATTTTGAAATTCGGTTGGAAGGGTGGTAGCTTTGCACTATATGCTGCTAATTAATGCAAGCTGAAAGTAATTTAGCAAATCTCGCAATCTTATTTGGAAAATGATCCTGAACTAATTAGGCTCATGACTTCTGGTTTTCTGTAAATGAAAGATAACAGATAATAAATAATTGCAATGAACAGGAAATGGCTTAAATGTGCGAATATACCCGCAAGATGGTAATTATCACTGTTTTCCGAAAAGTATTGACTTTAAACCCAGGTTCACTTACATTACGCATTAATTCGGTTTCGCTTGGCCAAGTAGAGTTCCTACGTGTGTCACTTTCATTTCTAGTGAAGCCCTGCTTCTAATGTGAATTTGGACGAAATCGGTGATGACGGGTAGGAACCCTCTCCTTGTAAGACGAAATTTTATGATACCCTAGATGAATGTCCGTATAAAATACGGTAACCCATTTGAGCAATTTTGATTTTTGCAATAGTTTTTCGCATATATTTCTAGAATGGTTCGTCGGACAAGAAAATTGATTATAACCAATTTTATAGGATTTCGTATTCTGAAGAAGGTTTTCGTACAATAAAAATGTCTAGGACTGATCGTCTTCACAGTACATGTAAAAAAACCTAAATGTTTATATGGCAACACAAAGAAGGGGTTGCTTGATTTATTCCATTATTGAAATTTTATTTACTATTACTATGAAAATACAATGTATCAAACTTTACCTCCTTATGTCAGCCCATTCTCAGGCAGTGTCCGAAAACGAAATTTTTGTATGGCAAAACCACGAAGGAGTTGCCCGATTTGTCTCATTTTCGAACTTAATTTTACATTTTCTTTTAAAGTACGCATACAAAATTTCAGCTCTCTAAGTACGTGTAAATGTGAAAAAAGATCTCTCATCATGAGCAATGCCGCAAACTCCAAATCGAATTCGAAGATAACTGTGCATGATACAAATACTCCAGTAGTCTAACACGAGGGTCAGGTAAGAGTCATAAGAGCCATACTACCCAAAATAATGAAAACGGCTCTCTTACAACCGAAACAGGCACGTCTAGTTCCATTTGCTCTGCTGATCGCATGGAATTGATCGAGAGAATGCTCTTAAAGAATTTAATGGCAGCATTTTCCGAAAAGCTAGAAGAATTCGAGGAGCGCATCTCCCATAAAACTGACGCTTTAGTCACATCAATACAGGCAGATCTAACTAGACTGTGTGATGGAAGTGGATCGGATGAAAGCAGAGCTCGCTGAAACCCGTCATGAAATGGCAGATATTCGTCGCCGACTTAACAGATGCACTGATGTTATCATTCATTACCTGTATTCCTCATGTCCAGAATGAAAACCCAAGGCAAATACTGAATCAAGTTTCTGCTAAAGTAGATTATATACTTCCACCTAATGTGACAGAATTTAGACCAAGGCCATCAGGTGTCAAACCAAATAAGCGTGGATTGATCGTACCAATTGTTGTAAAGTTTCCTACACATTCTAACCAAAGGGAGTTTATTTACAAATTTAAGAAGTTCGTCACGGCACATCTGCATATATACTGATAGCTAGGCAGCCATACAGGCGCTGAATGCTGGGCTGGTAAAATCAAAATGGGTGCAGCTATGCAACACCTGCTTGAAGGAATTTACTATAAGGCACAAGGTGACCCTATGCTGGGTACCTGGCCATAAGGATATCTCAGGCAACAAGATGGCTGATGAGTTGACTAAAAAGGGCTCCGAATTGGATAGCTCCGCAACAGTATCTTATGTGAGGATCCCAATCGGAGCTTTAAAAGAGAAATAATCAGAGGTGCCTATCTAAAGCTAAGCCTCCGGTGGACCAGTAGGGATACCTGCCGTATTGTGAGGCAATTGTGGCCTGCATATGCCAGGAAAAGGACAAGGGAACTGCTTAATGGCAGCAGGACAAATACCATGAAGCTAGTAGGGGTCATAACGGGTCACTGGGCCATAGGGGACCATGCTAGAAGACTGGGTATAGGGGCGAACGATTTCTGCAGGAACTGTAAGGACTCGAAGGAAATCGAATGTATCCAATGCGTGCTCTGCGAGTGCCTGGCTTTGATGAATAAAAGAGGTAGGCTATTGGGTAGCTACTTCTTTTCAAGTCTGGGGGAGCTGCAAAGTGTAGAATTTAGATGTATTCTGAGTTTTCTGAGAGAAGCAGGATGGATCTAGGTTAAAAGTCTTAGGTAAATCCTGAGTTTCCTAAGTAAAGCTTGATGAATCTGAGGCTTGTAAGGTTATCCCAGGTGGTCTAGGGGCACAATGGACCGATTAGAGGTCTAAGTGATGCAGGCTAGTCGTGTGGCGGCACCCCTCTTACCTAACCTAACCTAACCTAAGCCAGGCTAACAAAACAGACGGCTCTTCAGTATGCGTTATCTCTATGTGCCAATTTTTTTTTTTTTTTTGTTTGTTTTTTTTTAATTGATCTAACTCCTACCAAATTGGCTTCGTAAACTTAATAAAACTTCATCAAATCTTAACATGGAAAAAATGTATTTCTTACTTCCAATAAAGTATAACATATCTATTAGTTAGGAACCAGAGTGTTTTTATTAACAGGTTACCTACATTATTTCGTCGGACGTATCAACTCCAAACAAGGCATCAATTATAATCATTATTCAAATTACAGTTACTCGGAGGATATTGTATTAGTCAATGAAGTTTCATCTGTTTTATGCTGAAAAAATATTCAAATCAAAACTGCTTTGTATTCGTATTTTACAAAAAAAAACGACAATTAGATATTTAGCAATACAGCATCCCTGAAATCGTAAAACTTTTCAAAACTTTTATTTTACGATTCAAATCCTGCTTTAATAATTTATAAAAAAAAAAATCCAGAACAAAAGAATCCTAAAAGCCCACCACAAGTGAAGAACATAAACATTACTTTTAGTGAAAAAGAATGCCTAAAAAAATCAATTTATAAAAACAAACATAAATCCATAAACGGATAATTACACAGATTAAGGAAGCAAAACACAAAATTCATCCGTGTTTTGTGGTAGTGAATAATGGCCGTAAAATTTCACACCTCTCATAAACAAGTTGAAATTAAAATTTTACGATGTGCTAAAACAGCTAAAACAGCAAAGTTTTAAGAGTTTTATCAGCGACCGAGGAAGCAATTAATTCTGAACGATGTGTACCAATGAAAAGCCGCCAGGATTCTGGTCGATAATATTTAGACAATAATGGAGTAATTTTTTTTTGCTTCCTATCATACAATGATTTACTGTTATCCATGACATATACACATTTTTATAAAAGAAAATTGTTTCACTTTTGTCTCTAAATACTTCAAACCCCCGCTGATAGCAATTAGCTCATCTTTTTATAAGTAAACAATTAAACAGCGGGTTGTGGAAAAATCCAACAGTGACAAAGCACTGAATTGAAAATTTTAATTCATCAGAAAGAAGGGAATATGAGTTACCATAGAATGTGGGTAAAATACTGCAACGTAGTGAAACACCTGTATACAACACAAATTAATTCTTACACACTCGTTGGTTCTTAATTCCGTAACTCTTTCAAATTAGCTTCATGAAAGAGACAATTGTGAACGCCTCTGGTTAAAACCTTGACTTTTTGTACAAGGACTGGATATGGAAAATGGAATGTGAAAAATGTACCAATGACTGATAATTGTATGAGGGCTCGTAAGGAAAGCGAATAGCGCTATCTAAAATTGCCCGTTATTAGAACGGGATTCTCCCTTATGTTTGTAAATTTATTTATTTTTTATTTATTTTATTTATTTATTTTTTCATTTATTTTTTATTTTATTTTTTTATTTATTTTTTTTTTTTTTATTATACTCTAGATGAAATCATTTTAAGTTTGTCATCTTTTTAGTAAGGCAATTGATTGTAGAGAAAAATGGGTTGGACTATGGCCACCCATGCATAATATTAAAAATTATTTTTATTTTTGTATGTCAGTCTGTCTGTCTGTACGTCCTTACGATAACTCGAGAATACGTTCACTTAGAGAGCTGAAATTTTATACACGCAGATTAAAAAAAAAAAAAAAGAAGTAAATTTAAGTTCGAAAATGGGACCAATCTGGGCATCACCTTCTTAGTGTCACAATACACAAATTTCGTTTTTTACTATATATTTGGATAGTGCCTGATAGCGCGTCGACGTAGAGAGCTGAAATTTGGCACATGGTGTTTTCATAGCAATAGTAAATTAAATTTTAAATTTAAATCGGGCAACCCGTTCTTGGTGTTGCCATATAAAAATTTTGGTTTTTTACGTATACTGTAAAAACGATCAGTCCTAGACGTTTTTATTGTAAAAAGTTCTTCAGAATATGAAATTGTATGAAATTGATCATAACCATTTTTACTGTCCTACAAACCGTTAAATCTATGCGAAAATCCGCTTTAACAATCAAACTTGCACAGTGCGGTGACCCAACGTAATTATATATGGACACTCATCTAGGGTACCGTCAAATGTGGTTACTTTGCGCAACTTAAACGTAGAATATTTTTTTGTAGCAAAATATATTTGCTTTAAAATTTGAGAGGGGATGACGTTAAATCGCAAGGGGCGCAATGTTATGTGGTCTAGAACCAAACTTTGCGCCACGCAAACAAAGCTAAATAAAATTAGCAACTATTCTGCCCAATTTTAATTACCAAACACCTGTTCAATAAGTATATGAAAGACTACTGATCCAAAAAGTAACAAAACCTTCATTCATATTACAGCTCACAGTAAAAATCAAAAAACAAGTGAATACACATAGGAAAAAAATAAACAAAGAATATAGAGCGTTAAATTCTCCAGCGTTTTTCAAGCTCCTCTATGCGGAAAATTCCTCGTTTGGAAACCAGTTTAGGCTCTTCAATTTAGCCAGTTATATCAACCGAATTGTAAAGCATTTTGTCCTTTTTCTCTGACCAGTTCTAATTATTTAGGGACTTAATAATTGCAGAAATGACTGCCCCATCTTCTTGCTGTCTTCTTTTCACCAGTTGAGATGAAATTTTCAAATTCAACCTCATCTTCATATTCTTCTAAATTGTTAGAAAGAATCCAGTCACAACTGTCATTATCGTCATGGTCAGTGCTGAAACATTGTTCAATTTCAGATTGGTTGAGCTTTCTTCTTTTACGTGGTCGTTGAAGTTTTTCATGATTTTCTGTCGAATTTTCTTGTGATTGAGGATTACTAATATCATGAAAAGCTGATGTAGAAGCTATAGCACTATTTTAATTGATTTGACCAAATTCAGAGTATATTTCCGGATAAATTTGTCCATCCTCAGCACCTACACATAAACTTTTACCTGGATCTAAATTTACTTTATGTTTTCTTTTCTTTTCACCTCCTAAGCTATCCAACCGTCGATGCTCCAATGTTTCTATGAAGGATGAATGAATGCTGGATAAATTTATGTTTCCTCCAGGAAGGTTCCGGACCACTTTTCTTGATTGCACGGATATATACCGCATTTCTTAAATCCAGACTGCAGATTCTACTTAGCATTAGTCAAGCTACTCATAATCTCACTTAAGAGTTTTGGTGAACAAATTGCTTTTATCAACTTGAGGATGTCTTATTAAAATTTTTATCCATTCAACCGTCATGGGATGAAAAAATGCAACGTCAAGGGATTGTGTTATGTGTGTGCTATTTGACAGAAGGTATACGAGGTCGATATTACACTGCTCACATATTTGAATAACATATGGTGATAAATGCGAGGAAAGATTGTCACCTATAAGCAGTTTTCTACCCTCCTGCTTCTTAAGTCGAGGTAACATTAAGGAATCGAACCAATCGCTGAAGGTGTTGGTATCGAACCACCCACTTTTGGTTTTGCTGAATCGACATTACGTTGGACCGCCTTCCATCCAAGTGCTCCATAAATGCAATGATTTATATACGACATAAGGTGGCAAGATATCTCTATCGGCATTTCCTGCAAACATTACTGATATCGTAGATTTACTTGTATTGCAAATCCTTTCTGTATATTTTACTCCCCGTTTAGTGATCACTTTTTTTTTACCCCGGATCATCGGTCAAGTTCGTCTCATCATAGTTCTATATATTTTCAGCAGGAACGCCAAGAAGAATTTCAGCAAGGTTAGAGTGATAACTTTTTCATGTCTCTTCATCAATACCTGCTCCACTACGCTTAATATTCGATGTAAAGCGTACAGTCAGCTCCGAATGTCCTTTCAAAAATCCATTGACCCATTCACTACTGGGAAGATTATCCTTGAATTCTTTCCCAGTTCTGCTATATCGATTCAGATGTTATTCTACTATGAATCGCAGTTCCACCTTATCCACTGGGAAACCATAATCTGACATAGCTAGGATGCATTCAACAGAATTCTTTTCCTCATCATGGCAAAAAGTGCTTGGATGTCCTGCTTTTAAATTGTGAGCTCCTTTTAATTTATATTGAATAATACGTCGTGGAATATTGAACTCTTTTGCAGCCAAACGTTGAGAAATGTCGCCCTTCCTTATCTTTTCTAAGCTTCCTCTTATAATTTCGTGGCATGTTTTGGTAGTAGAAGTGCTAAAAAGGTCAAAATGATAATCAAAAATTTATTAGGCTATCACCGAAATTGGTTTGTACTCCATAAGAGTAACTTTGCGCCAGTGCCACAAAGAAACCCCAAAATGTCGTTAAAGTGGACATTATTTCAGGAAATTTATATTACCTAAGAATAGAAATATAAACCTTTAATGATGCCACTGAACTAATTTAATATGTGTATATTGATATTACTGACATGTATATAAATGGACTGACTGATCTCCTGTTTCATGTGGCGTCAGTTTTGATTTCAAAAAGTATGATCTGACTGGCGCTGTATTTAAATTATTTGGGAATTTATTTATAAATGCAAGTCAGTGGAATTTACCACTAAAGTATTACAAGGCTGTTTTGGTTGGAATTACCGTTGAATCGTTACAGTTCAGTGGGAAAGTATGTTCTCACGGAAAGAGACAGGAACATGAAAGTGGTGCCATTTGCTTTCATACATTTTTGGTTAAACGAGCAGTCCATTTATATACATGTCAGTGATCGATATCATTCCAATATGACTTGTCTCCAAAAGCCTACTTGAAGTTCAAATATTTTCTAAATCTTGCAACACTAAAATTTAACACTTTTATTTCAGAAAAATGTATACCTCCGAAAATAAGCAGCGAGGGCACGAACTCTCACTAACTCAAGAACGAAGAAGAACTATGAGGGTATCAAAGAATTTCCAAAATATAACCGTAGACATGTTTCGACATGATCATTGCAATTGATTTTCCTATGAATAGTGCAAAGTTAACCCCGCTGACTCAAAGTAACCACAGTTTACGGTAACGGAATAATTAGTTTTAGAACAATTCTAGCTTTTCTACATAGTTTTTCTGTTTAATTTTTTTTCATATATTTTTATTTTTTGAATATTTTTTCATTAAAAAAAAAAACAGAAAAAAAAAAACATGCTGGGATTCGAACAGGTTACAGGCACAGTCCACAGCTCATCGTATGAATTTTTTTTACATTAATTAGCGGACACCCCTCTCAATATGTCAAACCGAGAGACAACTACAATGCCCAAGTTATATATGATATTATGTTCATGGAATTCAATACATATGTGAAGGGATTGTCGAAATGCCCTTCTTCTCCCCAAACCCTCACGAAACGGAGTAACCTAGTTTCCTTGCAAGTAATAAGTAATTTTGCTATCGGGAGCTTAAGCTGGGTTCTGACGGGTCAGTTTTACTGAATCATTTTTACTGATTCATTTTAATAAAACTGAAAATAAACTGCATTTCGTTCTCACTTTGTCAGTTCATCTGACTGATTTCAGTCTTAATGCCTGTGATCTCTCCTAAAAGGAGACAGTTTTCAGTCATTCATGGAATCTGTTTACAATAATTATCGGACGAATTACAAAACGTATTCAAATACATAAACTTTTTTGAAAAGATTGGGTTCAGGAATAATTTACACGTCATAACAGAGCAACACTTTGAGGTCCTTCTATTTAAAGATAGTGCTAAATCCAGAACCAAATAAATTTAATGAGAGATGCTTAGCTATCTGTCTCCAATTTTCCTTCCTCAAATGTTGTTTGCGTTGTATTCGGCCATTTCCTCCTCCACTAAACACAACATTTTCGTTCGAATCTATTTATAGTATCTTAAATTTAATTGAAGTAATATGAGCTTCACTGATTTATTTTCAAGAATATCGGTTCAATATAAGTATACCTGCTTTCCTGTATTTTTTTACGTCTTTTCTCGATGAAAAGCTGAGAACATATTTAAAAAAAAAACTTCGTCATATTTCTCTCTCTGCAAATGCAAATACGCGCGAAATGGTAATGTGCTTCTTTGATACCAACATAAAACTTTTCTTAGGGAAATGTGACATTTTGTAGTAAAAAACGCTTATATGGAAATTGAGCTATTTTGACATAGAAATTGTTGGGAAATGAGTCCCTTTCACACTAACACAGGTTTTTATATAGGAAATACTTTATTTTTCGGAAAGTTTTTATTATGAACTTTTCACAAAACAAATTTAGAGTAAAATGTTGTATGGAACTCATTTTTCTCTAAAAGTGAAATTGGTCCTTTTGATTATGAAAACGTCATTTTCAAAAACTAATATTTGCAGAACGGAGCATCAGAACGAAACTTTTTTCGTTAATAATAGCGTTTTTTTTTTTTTTTAATGAGTATATTATTTTTTATTGTGCCAAAAATTACAGTGATTCTTGGCTTCATTTTGGAGTTTGGATTACAAATCAAAATGGATAGGTTATGCTGCGTAAAATACGTATACGAGTGATAAGCATTGTTTTCTGCGGTCATAAGGAAGTGTAATTAAAAGTGATTTACACTTTTTAATAATGAGAAGCAATAGTGTGTAGAGCAATGACCACGGTCAAGAAATGTAAACATAAATTGAAATGAAAAATAAATAAAAGCAAACAAAGTTTGCTCGACCTCAAGACGAATTTGCAACGCAAGAAGATTCTGCTATGCAAGCATAATTCTTCATTGATAAAATATTCATACCTGAAGTCATTGCTTTACATACATATCGATACATTTTGACTCATTCAGAAATTGTGTGATCAGAAATGCTGACACTACAATTTCTGATTATTAATTTTGTATATTGCAATTCTGCAATAATACCCCCTTTAGAATTGTAAAGAAATGTTGATTCCTTTGTAATCATTTTATATAAATAAGCTGCTACGGTTCAATAAAAATTAGACTTAAACTGACTATCGAAAGGTGTCTTTTTATTTCTCAAAATTCAACAGCGGCATACTCTGCCTTAGCAAAATTCAAGATCGGCATACTCTGCCATCCCTCCATTATAGCGGCATACTCTGCCTTTGTACAGATATAACAGCGGCATACTTTGCCTTAAATAACCAATATAACAAGAGAGGCATATTCTGCCATCAAAAGTAAGTTCGGCAGTCTTCTGCCTGTTCTGATACAAGTCATGACATGTACAAAACATGGATAGATGCTTGAGTAAAAACCTTTAATATTATTACAAGTAAAATATTTGTTGTACAAGAGATTTTGACTCCAGAGTCTTGGATTATGATAATGAAGTGCTCTATTCTATATATGTAAATAAATTGAAAATGATTAATTGAGAATGATCAAAAATCAGGTGTAAACCCTAATTTCCTGAACGTTATCCAACTTATGACGTTTTCGTTTGAACATCAGTTTCGCTCTGGAGGTAACCTAAGTGCATGAAGGAGAGATTTCTCGTCTAACAGACTGAAATTTATTGAAAATAATTTCAATAAATTTACAAAATGCATTTTAAGTGCAAAAAAAATTATTGAACTTTTCGACCCAGCGATCAGACAGGTCTCATCGGTATGGTTATCTCTGATCGCCTACCATAGAAGTTCAATGTTGGAGGTCACACCAATTGCCCATATAAATACTTTTTTATAAAAAGTATGTGTGAATTATATGGTGGCAAGATAACTCATTGCGCTTTGAAATTGGGTGATTGTTCCCCCTTTTTTGCCTGGCGGCATATGCTTTCAAAGCGTTCGTTTGAAGCAAAAATGACGTCATGGGTTGCCTCTGGTGGCAACCCAAAAAGCATCAGTTTCACTCTAAAAATTTACTCGGGCACACTATGAGTTCACTCACACAAACAAAGTCTAGTTGTGATTTGATATTATTTAATTAATTTCAAAGTCAACAATTATTATTAAGACCTCTACTATTATTATTTTATCCTCCAAATTTTTCCGCAAACAAATTACCAACCAGTTTTCGCAAAAAGTTCATAGATACTTTGACGTTAGTATACATACACAAGCGAACTCTTTCAGGTGCACTCTGAAACTGTTCGATTGAACGGGGTTGCCTCCAGAGCGAACCTGGATGTTCAAACGAAAACGACATTAACGAACAAAAATTGTGTGCGCTCATAAATTCGAACTTGCTGAAGAATTGTGTATTGTCATTTGTGAAAAAATAATAAAATGTTGTACCAATATACGTTTACGCACTAGTTTAACTTCCTATACGTTGACACTAATGAAAACGTCTACTGCCCGATGTAATCTAAAGTGCAACTTCCAATAAACTGTTACCACACAAACGCGTTTTGTCCTCTGTCAATCAGCAAGAAAAATCTAAATGAAAGTGAAAGTATTAGAAAAACTTTCAGGTGGCAGTAATGTAGCGGTAATGAAAAGATATCATTCGGTTGCTCTTTAATCAATGTATTCCTTTAATATTGAAATTAGACTACTACATAAAATTATTTAAAAAATTTAATCTAATTGCTGTAACGTGGGCGACCGTAACTCAATCATTTATTGATATTAGTGCAGGGAGAACGATTGCTTGATTATATATAGCTTATTTGGGCTATTTAAGAATTCTCGAATTTTAAATTATTATTAATAGTAAGCCTAACCCCAAATAAACAGTATAAATAAATGAATACTTAAAGAACGAACTAGTTTAATAAAGTAAACAAAACAATATAAATAAACGGTTAACAAGTATACTCCCACCGAATATTTAAGTAAACGCCACCCCAACAGCGATGCTGCCCAAAAACTTTCCAGTAGTGTGTTTTTTCTTTCCAGTTTTTTTGTATAGGGTCCGCCATATAACTTTTTTTTTTTCAACTAGTGCTTATTTCGTGAATGGTAACACTTAGCTCATGTCTGATTTGACAGATAATTAGTTTTATTCTTCCGCTGAACGAATATGGTTGTGTATACGCTTGAACAACGCTGGGAAATATTGCGACATTACTTTGAAAATTATGGTAATGTTGCAGAATGTGTGCGAAAATTGCGTACGGATTTTGGAAGAAGAGAAGCACCGTTAGCTCTGTTTGTTCGTTATCTTGTGAAAAAAGTGAAAGAAACTGGCATCCTCATCGATAAACCAAAGCGTGAAAAGCCAAAAACAGTGCGTACACCCGAGAATATTGATTGTGTGGCAGAAAGTGTGCGTGAAGCGCCATCAACATCAATTCACCGTCGTTCTCAACAATTGAACATTTCGGAGACATCATTGAGACGAATTTTGCATAAAGATCTTGGTATGACGCCATACAAAGTCCAATTGGTTCAGGAGTTGAAGCCAACTGACCATCCAATGCGTTTTCGCTTCGCTGAGTGGGCCTGCGATCGACTTACAGAAGATGCCGATTTTGCCAAAAAAATCATCTTTTCGGATGAAGCTCATTTTGATCTTGGCGGGTATGTAAACAAGCAAAATTGTCGCATTTGGGGCACAGAAAACCCGCACGCATACATTGAAAAGCCGATACACCCAAAACGAGTCACTGTTTGGTGCGGATTTTGGTCCAGAGGCATAATTGGGCCATTTTCCTTCGAAAATGAGCAAGGACAGGAGCCGTTACAGTCAATGGCAATCGTTATCGGGCCATTTTGAACGAATTTTTGTTCAGGAAAATTGAAGAGGAGGATATTGGCAACATTTGGTTTCAACAGGACGGCGCTACGTGCCACACAGCCGAAGATACACTCGATGTTTTGCGCCCTGTTTAAAAAAAAAAAAGTTATTTGGCGGACCCTATATATGCAAAATAATTTATTTAATTACAGTGTTCTTCAGTAAATGTCTAATTTATTATTGTATCCCTTCATGTTTAATTTTTTAGTAATATTTATGTTCCGTAAGTAGTACAAACATTGTAAATATTGGCAAAAGCTTCCTATCGTTACTCTGTAGATAAGACCACCTGAAGAGGCGGAGTATTCACCCGCGAAAAGTTGTGGCATATTTTAAAATTAAAAAATTTCTTTAGACACCAATCTGAAGTTTGTTGTTCAAATAAAAGACCGATAGCCCGAGGCATCCATCCTTTGATCTTAATCAAGACGGTCGAGACCTCACTCAGCATATTTCTATATATATTTTTTAAATTTAATTAGCTAAAGGTGTAATAGAATAACGGCCGTAGGGTTTACCTAGACTTAATGAACATAATAAGATGTAAGAGAATGTCTCAAATAGTGAAATAGTACATCTGAATCTAAATTAAAACGAAATTGTTTTGCTCGTACGTTCTAGTTTTTATCTTTTCAATAAAAAAATATATTTCCTTAACCATTATATGCAAGCCAAGACCACCCCTAGATTCTTGGTTTACATTGCAACTCACAAATTAATTTATCTACTTTAATTCCAATCAAATTCTGCTCAAATGTTGCTCACTTTTCTAACTTTTAATTATAATTAATGCAGCTTAATTCAATTTTTTTCCCTTAACTTCTTAGTAGTTAATTCTATACATTTTTACTGAAAGGAAAGAATTGATTAATTGTTATCTGTCAATCGTGAATTAATCCATCACAGAGTGTGAAGATGACTTTAAAGGGACATTACCGTCGAGAGGATTAAAATATGCATGAACTTTGTAAACATATTTCTACATAAAATAAATACTTTTGGAAATGGGTTTTAACGTATTTTATTCTTCTATCAATGAAGAGTAAATTCTAATTTTATGAATAAAAAAAAAATGGCGGCTCTAGCTCCCATCAAACAACGCCGTGCATAGAGTGTTTTGGTCTCCGTGGGGCGCTCCACAGCTCTGCCAGTTCATCCGAAACAAATAGAGTTCAAAATTATTAAACTAGATAAAATTTGGGGGGGGGGGGGGGCCTTACCGGTTTTCGTTTTCATAAAAACGTCTGAATAACAAAATGCCAGAAGTTTGAAAAAAAACCATGGTTTTTCCTGTTTTTCTTTTTTTTTTTGCTTCAACGAACGAAAAAACTATTTCTAATTAAATTTTGACAAAAATCGCTTTCTGATGGCCCCGTAAATTGAACTTCCTTTTAATTTCACAGAGATTGACAGATTTCTTCAGCTTACTTCAGCTATTTCAACACCAGACAGAGGCCCTTCTTCTTCCTCCAAGAACTGATTGTGCTGAATCTGAAGGTTGACGGTTTCCCAAAATTTATGAGGGTACCTCAGGTAGTGAGAAAAGGTCTCCCAAGCAAGCGCCCTCCAAGCTACCTGTTTTCCGGACGGTTCCGCTCTTAACAGGTTGTGAATTCTAAAATACTTTAGATATGAAAATATCCTTTAAGGATGATAATTATTTCAAAGAAAAAATCGAATTTTTCATCGTCATGAACGGTAACCTCCCCTTAAGATAATCATAGTTTCAGACGGTGAGTAGTTTAATTAATTGACTTTTTTTACCAGAATGCTGTACCTACTTGTTGTGCCTTTCGGTTTAAGTGCGGGAAATAGGCAGATGAATTATAACTCGTTGTTGTTATTTTATCTTATCTATTTATTATCACAAGTTTCCTTATATATATACAATTAGTATACTGGATGATTTTTAAGAGTTAGCACAACACGTAGTCGGACAGTCAACTTTACTCTACTGTAGTACGACGACTTTTCTTATTTGCTCTGTCAAGAGCATTCGATACTGTCAAAGTCCGTCAGATTGCAGTCTAAGTACAGTCAAGGCGTGTATCTTTTTTCCGCTCCATAGATCGAACAGATTTTTTCGAACGTTCAGAGCACTCTGGAAAAAAGATACAAATCCGGAGTGCTCTGAGTGTTCTGGTAGTTTTTTTTATATTGGCAGCACTTATGATTTGTGAAATATCTATTGAAAATACAAAATTCTTTATAAAAATAAATAAATAATAATAAAGTTATAAAAATAAATAAGGGGTGAAGAAAAGAAAGGAAATATGGAATTTAAAAAAGTATTCACATTTTTAATAGGATTTTTTTGCGCTCTATTGGTATTACTGACGGATTGCTCCAAATGTTCCGAGGTTTATCTACGATTAGTTAGAGCACTCTGAGCAATAACAAAGATACACGTTCAGAGCGCTCAGAGTACTCTGAAAGTAAATAAAGATACAAGAAATCGGTGTTCAGAGCGCTCGGAGTGCTCTGAGCTGAATAAAGATACGCGCCCTCAGTATACATATTCGATAGCTTTTAGTACTGCCAGTCACTACTTAGTAAGCACTAGATAAATGTTAATTGTTTTGTGATTATTATTTAGTGTAGGCACGCATGCATGTGTAAGGCGCACGTTAGCGATAGTCACCTTCACCAATAAGTTATCTACATCGAAAGGTACCTTGCAATTATTGAATGCAAATTTTATGCATTGCAAGAATGTTACAAAAAATCCATGAAAGTTATAAACTTGAAGCGAAATTGAAACTATTTATGAAAATGAAAAAAAAAGGAATATGAAACGAGAAAAAACAAATTTATGTTGTATGAAATTACTGCAGTTAAAAATATTTCGAAAAAATGAACTCTATATTTTTATAAATCACTGACGAATATTTTATATTGAAATACTCTGACCCTATGGCAATTGTATATCCTTTCACAACTTGTTGTAAAAGAAGAAGGAATGATGGCTTGTTTTATATAGAAAAATTTGTTCCATTTTTGGTATCCATTAAATTAAATATTCAAATTTCTCACTGAAAGTGACAAAACAATGAATTTTTCTTATTGTCAGTCGATGGTAGATTTAAATAATATAAATTTTGATACCTTCATCATTGAAATTAATTGAAAATTCGATTAATTTACGTAATTTTTGAAAAAATTCGCTATAATTTCTCAATTCGCTGTATTTCATTACAATGTAGTTGTGTGTCTTTTTCCCACTGTGCATCTCTTTCGCACTCATTGTGGGAAATATTAATTATAAAAAACGCAGATCTCTCGATTTACGCGTAAAATCTCGCGAAACGAACACGGTCATTAAAATCGCCGGGGTTCGATATCATCCGATTTCTATACGTCAAATGTCTTATTAATATATATATGTACATATATGTATAAATCTTTACCGATTTTCTCTGTTTGTTTTTTTTTCAGGTTCGCTAAACAGTAATATTCACGCTTCAGATCAGGCTTTTAAATGTCGTGAAATATCTTGATTTTTTTCTAACCCAGATGTGAAACAAATTACTGTCTACTGTTTTTCCCCATATCATGCAACCTGAGAGGTGTTTAAGCATAATGTACCTAGGTACATTAAAATATTTTCCGGTCCTATTGTAAACTCCTAAGCTCTTACCTTGAATGTACTTCATTTCCTTGCTAGCAAGCTGCACAAGTATATAAATATAGAATCATAAGATCAACTTATACAGAATTATAAAAAAAAAAATAACAGGATCGAACTTTCAGATATACTCAAAACAAATAATGCCAAATTTCATCCATCCTTGCCAAATTTTTCACTCTATTTTTTAACAAATAAATAATTGTTCAAATAAACACTGAAACAAATTGCTAACTCGCCTCAATTTAAAGTTGTAGGTGCTGTAAGAAGTAAAATCGAGTACTTCCCCCTTCCCACCATCCCCTAGAATCTTAAAAATCTCGCATAAAAGCATTTTGTAACACCACTCGCCACAAGTTATTTTACCCGGAAGAATTCAATGAGTTCAAGTCAAGTACAGGTTAACAAACAACCCGTCCTAATGTGTAATTACGATCCGTTATTTCCTTCCACAACTATACATACGTCCTACACGAGAAACATCGCAACTCCAATGTAATATCAGATAAGCCTTAGAGACCTATGTAGAACTCCATGGTGTGGGGGATTAAATACAGTTCTATTTATATGTACATGTCGATTGCCGTTCAAAATGTTTGAAAACGGAGGGCAAAAGTGGCGCTTGTTGCCGCAAATAGAATTTTCATGTTGGCAGATCCTTAGAGAGTTTCAGAAAGGGTGCCAACTCAGGAAAAAGGAATGTCTAGCTATCGCTAAGAAAATCTATACGACAGCTTTGAAAATAAAGCAGCTGTCACCAATTTCTTTAGTAGGTTTTTGGTGGCGAAACGTTTTTTTTTGTTTTCTTTTAAGTTGTTTCTTTTTTACACGCTCATGAATTAAATTATCGTTTACTTTACTTTCAGGTAAACAAACATATATAAGCACAATATCATCTCACCACAAATCACTTTCTGTTTTGATATCCGGAAGGATATTAAAACCGACCGTTGAGAAACTAAAAGAGGATCCTTGAGAATATAATTTAAGATAGGAAATTGGACAAATTTATTAAGTAAATCAAAGGACAAAAGGGTACGGCTCTTATATAAGTTTGTATAGATGGACACTAATCTTGTATTAAGCATTGAACGAACGTAGTAGACCCTCCTTCTTTGTTGGTTTCATTGATTATTTTCCATTAGGATGATACTCATCAACAGGAAGGATGAGGTATTTTATCTGACAGGAAGAGTCTAGGCGTAAATTTACTTTCTGTCGGATGTGATATAGCTTTGTATGTATGTATGTATGTGGAAATAGATTGTGAATAAATGATTATTTTCATTTTAAATGGCCTTCTGTTCTGTTATAGTGTTGGTATTATAGATATATTTACAATGAAGATTTACATTAAATTTAAACGTATGTTAAAAAGTTTGAGGAATTTTTTTGCGCTGTAAAATGGAATCATCATCATTGTATTTATTGCGTATTAAAATTATTGGTTAGTAAAATTGTATACAGTAGGGTAGACCGGGGTCAATTGAAACATTTTTGAGAAAATCGCACACTGTTACTACATTTCAACTTCGATCCGTTTGGGAATACGCTTGAATTGCAACCAGGTTATCTGGGTATAAAACTGACCGCTATATCTGGGTCAATAGAAACAGTACCTGGGGTCATCTGTAAATTAAAATAAAATTACTTATTTATAATAATTTTATTAATAATTCTTTGGAAATAAATTACAGAATTAATAAAAAAATAGCTTTTCTACTTTAAAAACGAAAAAAAGCTATATTTTCAAAAACAATTTAAATAAATCAAATCAATCAGACTCACAATTGTGACACAAATAAATGGCATCATTCGTTTTGTTGTTGTAAAAAGATGACTCATATGCATCTGAAAGCACAGCAGAATTTTCATTCTGTAGTAGGTAGGTAGTTGAAGTGTGCGGATAATTGAAATTTAATTTAATTTAAAACGGAGCTCATTCAAAATAAAATTGAAATTATTAATAAAGACCTTATCTTGATTCCTTCTGTATTCCCTAAAAGCGCCCCAAAGTTGCTACGGCTACCCTACAAGCGGTCCAAGAATGCTATCTTGCAAGCGCCCCAAGAATACTACCCTGCAAGCGCTCCAAGAGTGCCACCCCACAAGCGCTCCAAGAGCGCTACCCAAGAATCTCGAACTGAGCGCTTCCCTCTGCAGATATGCTCACGGTAAACCTATATAATCAAGAATACGGGGGGGTGGGGGGAAGCGCTGCAAGTTTCCAAAGAAGCGCTCTTGCATTCCTCTTTGAGCGTTTCCTTTCCCGATCAGTGAAAATGCTTCTTTTATACCGATAAATTCCAATTTTTTTGAATCCAGCTTGAATATTATTTGGAGTCAGAGCTCGAGGAATAGCGGTAGTCACAATACTAAGTATGTCATATATGCTCATTGTTTTTCCAGGATTATTTCGTATCCAAACGTCACAGCTGGTCCATAGCAAGATCTGTATAATGGCTGGAGTTTGTGGGAGCAGTGTGGTGGAAACGACAGTAACATAATGCTCTTTTCTGTACAAAAGTCAAGGTAGTTAATATGGATATGTGACGAGTGGTTGTCCAGTACCAGCAATACTTTGTGGACAGGCGAAGTATTGGTATGTTTTTTAAAATGTTTTAAAAATAAAAGAAATCCTTAGTCTTGCATCCATCCTGAAGGTTTACTAGTGCCCACTCCACCCACGGATCCATGTCTTATGAAATAATCCTGGAATCGGACGCGAGGAAATACAAACAAAGGAGGAAATGCCTTCCCTATAGCATTTGCTGCAAAAGCCACTGTAACTAGAGTGCCCTTTTCTGCTGATGTTACTGAGCCAACTTGTCTTGTTCCCCGTCTCGCCGCAACTCTATCAGGCTTCTGAACAATCGTTATGCCGGTTTCATCGACATTATAAATATCTTAGAGCTCAATGTGGTGGCGATCCATAACTATTTGCAAGTAAAATGCGTCCACATTTGTTCGGTTAAAATTAGTAGCATAGACAAATTAATAAGATACAAAAACTGGACACGTAGAACAAAAATATGCAACGCTTTTCTAGAATATAAAAATTAACGATGCCTCGACGATGCCTCGACTTGGCACTTGACGTGCACAAAGGGTAAGTCACCAATGCCTCGCTCCATACAAAATCACAGTTGCCTAGATCCGATGAGAGAGGGCCACAAGTTTTTCTTAGAAATTTACTGGAAATTTCTTCCTTCGAATTTTTATGCATTGGCCGGGCCGAGAGCTGTGCCTGTGCCTTGCTCGAATATAAAATCTTTGTATGTTATTAATTTGTCTATGCTAGTAGCTCTTGTTAAACTCGTGGCTTGAGCAGCTTTCATAGACATCTCTGGGTTTCTCACCATAAAAGCTCTGAACTAATCATCACCAGCTAATTCATTTATTTCCCAGGGGCTTGGTTTTTTCAGGTTATATATTTTGGCCAATTCGTATGCTAATTTTCTCACTTCCCTTGTGGAAAATCCAAAGTAAATATTAGCACATCTTATGAAATATTCCGATAACGCCTTGTCCTGTGGTTCATTATACACTCTGTTGTATGGTACATAGCCCATCGAAACAGATACTACGCTCTCTTCCTTGGACTTTTCCCTTTTCTTCTCGCACCGATACAAAGACGTAAAATTCGTCCATATTTTTCAGCTGCTGTCCCCAATGAAATGCCTTCTTTTATGTCTTCATACGCATCTTTGTACTGATCTATACCACACTCGCCGCGATGTATCTTCTTGCACAATTTCTTGACATCTCGAAAGTATAGATTATAATCATTTATTTCAAAAAGAGTACAAGGGTCAGTTGAAAAGCGTTTCAACCGACCCCAGGGAAAACATATCAAACGCCCCCAGCACCGCTTTTTATACATTTCACTACGTAGAAAAAAGAGCTAAATGTCATAATTAGCTAATAATCGCATCTCTCTAAACCTGAATATTAATAGTTATGGCATTCTAAACTACACTCGCGTAAATACAATAATTTCGATTAATAAACAAAAGAATAAGAATTGAAATACTTACTTTTGGCGACGAAAAAGTAATAGCTTCACATAAAAATACGAGTCGTACTCGGAGCGATTCCAAACACTGAATGACATGTTCCGACAAGAAAACCACTAACTTCTCTCTTTGCACTTTTGCCGCTGTCACTAACCATTTCCGGGTTACTCGAACTGTTTCAATTGACCCCAGTCTACCCTAGTCTTTATTTAACTTAACTCTTCGTGATGGTGTTTTCCCCGATAGTGTGGAAGTTATCCTTGTAGTTATACCCATACACAAGAAGGCACGTATACAGGTGTAGGCTAACTGGGGGGGGGGGGGGTCATGACAAGAGTGCCACCTCACCTTCGCGTAAAATAAATGTGGCGCTGGACTGCAGAGTGAGTTGTAAAAGTTTAAAAGGACGATTTTCGTATGGCACGGACACAATGTGTAGCTGACACTGGCGATTAATTCTGGTGCTGTAACGCACTTTTCCAATCTGTGGCGATAGCTAGCGCTGGTTTGAACGTTTCTTTGTGGAGTCTGGTGTGGATATAATATTCATTCACTGGTAGCTTTTCGTCTGTGAAACGTGTACGATTTTTCTTTAGAATTTTTTTGTGTTTTATATAAGCTGTGTTATTTTGTGTCCGCAGAACAGAGCAGAATAAATTATACACAAAAGAACGCCTCATACATTTTTATAGAAGATTTGTAAATTAAGCGAACGGTGCAAACAGTTCGACAGAACAATTTGTTCTCTCCAATATATGGGAATTCTAGAACAAAATACTCAAAAGAACACCGCTATTGTATCAAGAAGTCATGTATCATACCTATCACAGGATGGTAAGTAGTTTTGGAATTACTACTTACTTATTTCAGTGTTTGATTGTTTAGAAAAAGGCATGCAATGCTTAGCACCCCAGTTATTTGGATGGTTTTATATTTTTGTTGCACCGATTACTCATATACACTGTAAAAATGTGCACAATTGTTGCCACAAAGATTAGGTGTTTTCCCTAAAATGTAGGAAAAATTCCCTAAAATGATTCACTACATAAGCTTCAAGTCTTGGTTTTGACTCAACCATTGAATTTTCCATTTTTCATTTTATCTGGAGTCTTTAAAATCAGAGAATAATTTTCATATACAACCCTTGTAACAGCCAAATGTCCTCACTAAAGCTGTTCAGGTAGTCGACTAATCGTCCTGCCTTCATACATGGCAGGAAGAAGTAGGAGGTCAACAATGCTGACATGGCCGAATAGTGGCTGACTGGTTAGTGATGCCGATCATACATACTCGCCGCGATGACTTTTATGACGTCACCGTAGAATACCTCAGTTTATATATTTCATATAATCTTGCCCTTCCTCTCTTTCAGTCTTAAATCCATACAAACCAAATTATGACTCCATTTTTCAGAATTGCATCTTTTTCCTGCATAATCTTCAAGGACTCTATAAATATAACATTGCTCTCGACACTTTTCTGCTCATCTTATTGTAAAAGTTTTCAATTTTCTCAAAAATCGCGCATACTATACATGCATAAATTATTTGACAGTACAATAACTCCATCCGTACAACATATTACATAGAAATGCGCTTTAAAAGACAGACATGCAAAAATCTTGCAGGATACAAAAAGTGAGAAAGGTCAACACCGATGTAGATTAGGAAAAATTTCAATAAAATTTTAAGCTGCAAGAATTGTAAAAAAAAAAATTACAAGCAACTTTTAAAAGTTGTATAGTACGTGCATACGTTGCCGTACGTAGGTATGTATGTACATACAGATGGATATGAGATGAGGATAGATCTTCTTCTACTGAGCCACCCTGCTTATATATTCGTTGCATATATAGTTTTTTATACAACTCCCCTATGACTTTTTCCTCTATAGTTACAAGGATATGCATCAAGTATAAACTTAAATATGCAAAAAGCAATATGTCATAGGTTTCTCATGAGATCAAAGAATAAGTGCAGCGGAATTATGTAAAAAAGGTGAATTTTTTAAGGAATGACTATGTAAGTGGAAAGTGTCTCGTATGAGAAGCTCTATACATATAATTGATAAAAAAAAAATCAAAAAGATTTTGTAAAACTTTTTATGACCGACAAAAAACAAAATCTTAAAATTCTGGAGGTTATAGGCATAATGAATTTTGAAGATCTGTTCATAAATAGCCAGAATATTTCAATTTAAACGACTTTAAAAAATATTGAAAAAATGTTAGTTTCTTTTTTATTGTTAGAAACACATTTTTTCATAGAGCTTAATTCTTCGATGGTGCAAGTTTTTGCTTGTCCATAAACTTTTTCATGTGACATTTCTATTATTAAGTCAACACAAAAAAAAAACCGGCCAAGTCCGAGTCGAACTGGCGCACGAAGGGTTCCGTACCATCGTACAAAATTCAACACTATGTACATTTTATTTATTTTTTCAAATGAAAGTAGGCGTCATGTGAAAAAATAATGCTGTCATTTAAAAAATAATACTAATGTTGTTATTTAAAAGAAAAATGCCTACTTATGATAATAATAATGAATGAGAATAAAAC
Organism: Dioctria rufipes; assembly: GCA_963924295.1. Taxonomy (NCBI): domain Eukaryota; kingdom Metazoa; phylum Arthropoda; class Insecta; order Diptera; family Asilidae; genus Dioctria; species Dioctria rufipes. Next base: position 346,469,677 of record OZ002740.1, on the reverse strand, counting down.
GAGGAGAAAAACGCCGAAAAAATCACGTTTCTTGTATGGGGGCTAGGGTGTCCCTTATATGATTTTTTTTGTTTTGTCAATTATAAAACGCATACCCCCTATATCTTTTATAAATACTACACTCTACCAAGGTATGAAATTTGGTGTTTCCACGACGATTACAACCAGGCCATAACAGAGGGTGGGCCATGAGGGCCATTTGGCTCAGGCCCCGAGTTGTGAAAGGGCCTCATTTATTTCCTAATTTGGTCACAGTAGGTGCGGAAAAATTAAGTTGAAATATTATTTTGAGTATTAATTTATTTTATTTTAACCAAAGATTTATAAAATATAACGATACAAAAGTTATAGTAAAAATTTCAAGTTATTGTTATATGTATGTATAAAACTTTTTTACGTAGTAGGCCAATTGCATAAAAAAGAATATGTTGAACTCTGAAAAATTCAAAAAAATTTAACGTAGTAGGCCAATTACATAAAAAAGAATATTTAATTTTCAATTATTAAAAATTTAACTATATTTCCTATTCAGTACAGTTTTAATTTTCCTATTGAGTATAGCTTTTGGTTCCGTACTATAAATTTTAGTGATTATAAAATTAGTGTTTTTTTTATTGTTTAGTGATATTTGTAATCTGTAATTTTAAATGGAGTTAATATTAAAAATAGTTCTATTTAATTCATAAGTAATTAATTTTAGGAATATAATGAAAAGAACATATCCGAGTGGCGCAAGCAAGAGACGACAGAAAAAAGAACAAGAAAAAGCAAAGTCTGCCACGATTAACGAAATTCTTTAATAAAAAAAACATCCCTGAACAGATTATCAATCAAACAGTCAATCCTGAAAATGAAACTACTCATGCTATTTCACAAATGGCAAATGTTATTGCGGATGTTGATGCTAAAATTTCGGTGGTTGAAAATATAACTTCAGAACAAATAGAAGATTCTTTGTCACCATTACAGATAATTGTTGATGATGCAAACATGGAAGAAAATTACGTGTCATCTAATCTACCCAATATTCAAGGAATTGAAGCAACAACTTCAATATCTGTTTTCAACGATGACGTCGCCTTACTCAACAAGAAAAATATAATGCAAATGGAAGATTTTTTGAAAATTGAACATTTTAAAATACCTGAAAACATCCCAAATGATGCTGAAAACTATAAATTTCCATATCGTCTGACGAAGAAGGTTTTAGCGAATGGAGAAATTTGCAACAGAGATTGGCTATGTTGGAGCAATTCAAAAAAGTCATTATTTTGTTTTCCCTGCTTCCTACAGAATACGAAATTTGATGCATCAGTTCTCGGTAGCCAATCAGGATGGGATATTTTAAGAGGATGGAGGAAATTGAAAGATCGCGTACCCGCTCATGAAAATTCAATTATTCATAAAAAAAATTATGTCCATTGGAAATCAGCAAGTAGATCTGCATTATTAAAGTCCTCATTAGGATCATCTCTACTGAAACAACTGAACTGTGAGGCAAGTAATTGGCAGAAAGTTCTTCATAGAATTTTGGATGTTATATTTTTCCTAAGTGAGCGTGGTTTGGCATTATTTGGTTCTAATGAGAATATTGGAAATTCGCGGAATGGAAACTTCTTAGGTATCATAGAATTGCTCAGTAAGTATGATCCAGTTTTATACGAACATGTGAAAAGTGTTCGTGAGTCACAAGACAAGCACAAACGTCTTCAAGTTCATTATTTATCATCAAGAATTCAAAATGAATTCATTCAGATTTGTGGAAAATTTGTGCAAAGAAAAATTATTGAAGAAATTCTTGATTCTAAATATTTTTCCATTATTGTGGATGCGACACCAGACTGCTCACACCAAGAACAAACGTGTCTTGTAATTCGTTATGTAAAAATAATAAATAATGCATCGTATTCAATTGAGGAAAGATTTATTACATTTGATTCATTTACACAAAAAAGAGGAATCGAAATCGCTACGCGAATTATTGAAATTCTTGAAAATTTTGGCCTTGATTTTAATTTATGCTTTGGGCAAGCATATGATAATGGTGCTAATATGGCAGGACAGTATAACGGTGTGCAAGCAGTGCTGCTTGAGCGTAATCCGAATTCCATTTTTTCCAGTTGTGGAAATCATACTCTTAATCTTGTTGGAGTTGACTCTGCTGAATCATGTAAAGAAGCAGTTACATATTTTGGGAGAATTCAACAGATGTATAATTTTTTTAGCAGCAGTCCTAGAAAGTGGGAGATTTTAAAGAAATATTTAGCTGTGTCACTTCATACAATATCAAAGATGGTCTGCTCGAATTGATGCTGTTAAACCAATTTACAATAATCAGTCAAATATTCTGGCTGCTTTAGAGGAGTGTAAGTCACTAAACCTTCCACCGAAATATTAAAGTTATTGCAACAAACTAATTTAATTATTGAAGCACGCAATGCAACACTTGACGTCGAAATGGAAAATATTAACAATCTTTTGCAAGGATGAAGATAATGCGTGAAGAGTGGGGCAGATTACTCTTAAGTTCAAAAGAGATTGCCGTACTTTCCAAAATTTCAACTGATTTTCAATTAACTCGTCATATTAGGTCACAGTTTGATGCTGAAGAACATTATAGAGTTAATGTTTTTATATACATTATTGATTCGGTTATTTCAGGCTTGACACGTCGCTTTGAGTCTTTACGCAAAATTTGCCAGACTTTTGGATTGCTTTGGACTTTTCAAACTTCATCAGATGAGGAAATAAAATCGAGAGCAAAAAATATGCACTTAAAATATCCAAAGGAAATTTCAAATGAAATATGTGATGAAATGATATTTTTAAAAAATATTTTTGAAGTAAACTTTGATATAGAATCATCTCCAGCTAAGTTGCTGCTAAACATTTTAGAAAAAAACCTAATTGGATTGTTTCCAAATATATCAACAGCTTTAAGAATATTTTTAAGTCTACCTGCCTCCGTTGCTTCAGCGGAACGCAGTTTCAGTGTGTTGAAAAGGGTTAAAAATTTTAACAGATGTGCAATGAGCCAAGAACGGTTGAATGGGCTATCAATTTTACATATAAATTCAGATATTGCACGAAATATTGATTTTTCAACTATTATAAAAGATTTTGCTACAACTAAAGCTCGAAAAGCTTATTTGTAATTTAATTATTAATTTCATACTTTTTAAATAAATTAAAAATAATAAAAGAACTATGTAAATTTGTTTTTTTTACTCAAACAAGAGGCCCCATATTTTTATTGGCCTGGGCCCCCTCTCAGCTCTGCAAGGCCCTGATTACAACTAGTGCCGACCGAGCCACAAAGCTTTTTAAACAAAAAGTAATTTTTCCTAGTGAATAAAAATTTAATAAATGAAGTAATTTAAAGTCAAAATGCAATTAAAAATAGTATTTTATTAGTAAAACATAAAATAATAAAAATTAGCTGGGGTAACTCCGTTTTAGGGTCTGTTTTTTACAGCCTGGATACAATTTTCTCTGTTCCTGAACACAGCGCAAAAGGAATTGCTTTTTGTCTTCTTAAGCTGTGATTAACCCGTGAAAGTCTTGCATCAATTTGACAGCTCTTTCAGCATTATCATTAACAACCTTCAGACGACTAACTTTTCTTTTAACTTCAGCATTACGTTCCCATGAAGACACACTTATCTGGAGAAAACTGTCGTCGATTTTCAGTCGATATAATAAATGTTTGCTCTTCTTAGACACGAAATCACTCAACGTCTTATCTGAAAAAAAAAGAAATCATTTCGTCAATAATAAAAAGATCAGAAAAATTATTTATCAACTTACCAAATATCGAGTTGGACATTTCTTCCTTCGATGGGATACATT